>SEMN01001567.1:0-43141 GCA_005408345.1 Macquaria australasica | reverse complement strand
ATGGCAGTATGGTGGTAATTAAGGAAACTATTAATGAAGTTACCGTAGTCACTGCCTCATACAGGTGATTCAGAGGAACACCGCAGAATAGTGCTGCATGTTCATCATTATGAGAAAGTGGTAATTAAGGTAATTAGTTGCTCTGAATCAACAGAGCATGTTTTACATTCTAGTTGCACTTTTGATTATGACAAATATCCATTTTAATGAATACAAATGTAAATTATACCGTAGAACATTTTGCCTCCTCCTTGCTTGTGCTGCTGCATCAGTTCAAGCATGGTTGCTATGAATTGACAGATCGGTAACCCTCTGTCTAGTCCAAAATGACCTGCATGAGGCAGATGTGACACCTTTTAAATGTAATTACACATTTACATTAGTTTGACTCCTATAATAGTGATGTCCTCATAAGATCATACATGATTTGAATTTTTAGAAATTAATAAAATTTATACAAGCTGTCGAAAATTGTCCTTACACTGAACTTTATGAGCTTAAACTTCAGTTAAACCAGATGTGCAGCAAGTTTAAAATAAACCTCAGTTAAATCAGTTCTGTGGCAGGCAGTTACACCTCAGATACAATGATTTCTAGGTGATGGGTGATTTCTACAGGACACACCAGCACAGTCTTTAAACGCCCTCTTCTTTGACAACAAGAAATAATCACCAATAGTTGCCTGCTGCAGCCATAACCGACGCTCTGACAGCGCTGAGAGGGAACCAAAACAGAAAAGTTACAGACAGGACAGCTAAACAATGAGCTGAGACTCACTATAAAGCTCACATTCAGCTGATAATTCTCTGTAGGTTCATCACTGCGAGAGACCCCTTTCACACTTACATTGTTTTCACAGTCATTTGATAAATTGTTATTATAAAAACACCACTGATAGCTGCTTTAAACCATACCTAACAGAGAAACAGACCTAAGGTGATTCTTGGATGTATTGGTGTATAGGTGTTAGCAAAGAACATAACATTTAGCCTTAATAGGGCAATTTCTGAGTTGTTAGAAGATGTTAATATTATCGTTTTTAACCATGCTAAGCTTATTTTCCTTGCTTGTTGCTAAGCTTGGGTAAACAAATCCAGGAGGCAGTTTTCTATTTGGTTTGTTGGCAAAGTTGTGTATTTCTGAAAATGTCAAACTGAGACTCAAAACATGGTCTGGTCTGAAACAACTGGACAACCTCCCTGGCTGTAGCAGTGGACTGTCTCCAGTTCAGGATGTCCTTCAGTGCTATTTGTTTGTAGTGTAACTTACAATGGAGGTCAGCAGTTATATAGCAGCCTGTGCTCCGGACAGACATGGGAAGCTGGCAGGAAGCTGGCAGAGCATGGAAAGGAAGAGCACATGGAGGAAAGAACAGGCACAGTGACAGTTCACAGTAGACCCTCACTGCTGTGATCCATATATCCTCTTTCAAAAGGGACACATGCACACAAGATTATCACTTGATATGAATTATACTGTACATCATCATTTTCTCAGAGTTTACTGTGATGTAGACAATTTATAAGGGTTGGCTATTTTGGTGCTTGATAACACTCACACAGATCTGAATCAACATGGCCAAAGAAGATTATTGTCAAGGTTTGTCACATTGACACAACCAATCACATAGATAAGGTTCAAATTCTACTCATAGATTAGAATGAACCAAACCAAACCTTAACCATAGTGGTGGATCAGAAAACACATATGAGTTGTTTTCAAAGCCAATGATAAACTGTGTTTTTGAGTCAGGATTTTTTTTCTTAAACTACGTATTTTGTCATTTAGTTTGAAGGACATTTACTTTCAGTGTACCCACTTCCCCCCAACCCACCTCATTCATGGCTATTGGTGTCTTACATAAACCAAATTATCTTTCAGTAACTTAAAGGGACTCGAACTTGCTGCTCAAAATCAGAGGTGTGCTGGAGGGACATCCCATGTCAGGGGCTCATAACAGTAAGATATTTAGATATCCAACAAAAAGTAAGTTATAAACATCTTATGTGATTAGAAAAATAATGTCAGTAAAGCACAGCTGCATCATTTCTCTTTGTGTACAGATTACACAAACGAGATACTGTACAACATGTTATTTAGTGAGCTTTAGCTTTGGACAGCTAGCTGTTTCCCCCTGCTTCCAGTCTTTATGCTAAGCTAGGTTAACCACGTCCTGAGTATGAGATTAATGAAGAAAGACAATAAGTGTATTTCCCAAAATGATGAACTTTTTCTTTAAGACTCAGATATCATACACACACAACACCTTAGTCTATCCAAGAATAAAACCCCATTTTTTATCAGTGCATTTCTCCCATTCAGGTGAGCATCCGCAAAGTACAGTACCACTACATAACAGACTGGAGAAAGGAATGTAGTGCACAGAACCAATCGTTAAGGGTTTTAGATCCCGTATTGTCTACACATATACAATGGGGGCAGTGGTAGACTAGGGAAGTGCTTGTTTCTGGTTAAAATCCCCTGACTTTGCTATGAAAATCATGTTGAGGTGCTTTTGAACAACTCACTGGATGCTGAATGTAAAGGCAGTGGTTGCACTGGGCTGCTCCACTGTGAGTGTCCAGAATGAATGTGAAGCACTGCAATGAAGGAAATTGACATGGAACTGTTGATGATTTAAAATAGGATAATGTAAAAGTATAAGCCATATCATTCATTCACTGTAAAACAAGTCAGGAAACCCTATAAACTGCAGAGTAAAAGGATCAAATGCACAATTAGACATCCAGTGATTCCACTGGTCGCACTCATCCACTCTCCTCTCTTCCTGCTTTCTCTCTTCTTTTAATCCCTTCCTTTTCACTCTGATGCAACTCAGTTACTAACTGAGCCAATTGTTCTTTCCTAATTAAATCAATGAATTGCCATGAATGTGTTTACATGACTGCTACACAAAACAGATGTTTAAGGTGTTCAGTGCTCCAGTCAGTAATCAGAAAGAAATCCAGCTCTCCACCACAAGTACAATTTGTGACACAGCCCTATTATCAGTTTACTGCTGTGCTTTTTACTGAAGAAATGACTACTCACAGCAAGGGACATTTGTATTATAAATTGTATCTGTTGAACAGACTGTGGCGGTCTTATAACCAGAGCTTTTAAACACAATGACATTTCCTAAATATTGTGAGCATGTTTCTGAGTATAAGACAAATAGAGGAAGAAGGGCCGTAGCCAGTTCAGAAACACTGAGGTCATGAGTCAAATTATCCCCAACACCCCGCCTCTAAAATTGTATAAAATGTTGGAATTATTTGGATTTTTCATATTTATTCAGGTAGCAATTATATATTTATGCAAATTCCCACTGAAGATCAGCAAGTGCTTATAAACTCAACTCAAGTAATAAAACTAACTTTTCTTTTAAAACACTAACAAAAATGTGCAATAGACAGGAAAAACATTTACATTAAGATTTTTGTTTTGTGTGTGCACATGAACACAAATAATGGTCATTAATATTAATAGAATAAATAAAACAAATACATTTTAATAGATACATTTTTTGAAAAAAAAAGAAGAATATGCTGTTTCAGTGTTCTTTCAATACTGACTGGAATCAAATTCAGGTGGAGAAATACGGAATCCTTTATCGA
The DNA here is from genome assembly GCA_005408345.1 of Macquaria australasica. Lineage (NCBI taxonomy): Eukaryota > Metazoa > Chordata > Actinopteri > Centrarchiformes > Percichthyidae > Macquaria > Macquaria australasica. The sequence goes on along the minus strand of SEMN01001567.1, from coordinate 39,524 downwards.
TTCATTTCGTGGGCCTATACGTAGCTGCACTAGGCAACATTTTTATTAAAAAAAATACATGGTTTTATTATTCTATAGCATGAGGTGGGACTTACATAGAGTAGATCTGACCTTGCAAAGCCAGCCTAAATCTCTTAGCTTAGTTTTCACTGAGACTTTAGTCCGGAGAAACATCCAAAGATCTGTTGCGCCCGGCGGGTGGAAGCCAGATAAATCAGTGGGGAGCTGCTTAAGTGATGACATGATGTTACAACTATTTTAAAACCAGTCACTGTAGGTATGAAATGAATCATAATTCTGTGACTGCATGGCCTTTTCCCCACCTCATCTTGCAGGTGCCGAAAGTTAGAAATAGCCTATAGGGCAGCTTTAAATGGAATTGGAATTACATCTTTATAAGTCAATTCTTCCAAAGCAGAAAGAAGTGTGTCCTTTATGTGATGAGGAGGAAAGTAAGGATGTGGAGGTCATGGGTGGTGGATGGATGCGTAGCACATCTGACTTTCATGCTGGAGACCAAAATTTGAACCCCGTCAGTCATGGAAGTATTAACTCAAACCAAAATTTTTCCCTAACCTTAACCAAGTGTTTTAGTTGCCTAACCTTAAACATACCTCATCCGTAGTTTATGTGCCATAACCAGTCTTTTCCTAACCTTAATACTGTAGTTGCATGCTCAGATATTGTAGAACGGCAGAATTTTAAAAATGACTGCCGATAGAGTCGTCTATCTGTAATCTTATATCTTTACATACAGTCCTGCCTATCTTTTCCTCATTGTTTAGCATCGTGCCATCTGTGTAACTTCCTGCAACTCTGACACATTTCCTATACCACTGGTGTGTGTGTGTGTGTGCGCGACACCCACTTCTTGTTTTTGGTGGAGTAATAAGGAAACTCATAGTCAGGGCTTTTGTAGAGAGCTTATTGTCAACTACTACGTCCACACTCCCAATGGGCCAATCCATTTAGAGAAGAATAGCAGGAAATAGAAAGGGGTTGTGTAAGCTGGTCAAGGTCTGCCTTACCCAAAATGCAGTTTCAGAAAATGTGGTACCGTTTATTTTTATCCATACCCCTCAAGTGGCTCACTAACTCTCTGACATAATTTGACAGGTGTGTCAAATATTTATTACTTCTTACAACAACTAAATATTAGGAGAATATGAGTAAACTACGGAGCCCCGGTCATAGAGAGAAAAAATATATATATTTCGAGGCCACGTTTTACTACATCGAGGGCTCGAAATGCTATTGCGTGCGCACGAGATACAATTTGTTACCACGTTTTGGTTAATTTGTGCGCACGAGATACAATTCGTTACCACATTTTGGTTAGTTTGTGCGCACGTCTTAATCCAAGTACCCACCGTGCGTAAAGACGCACACAACTCATTCAACAACACCGTTAGCTATCCACTAAATACAAAAAAAGAGCTATGTGCCAGCTGTTTATATATGCTTTTTCTTTTTTTCTAAAACATTCAGTAACTCCATTGTCTATGGGTTTGCTTTCTTACATTCTAAATTAATCATGTTCATGCATTAACCGTGGACCATGACTCTAATATTTGCATTGTTTTTAACTAGACCAAATATGCCTTCAGGTCAGAAGGTTGGAATAAGCTATGATTGTCTGACAAGTTGTCAGAAAACGGACTGAGGTTTTTCGGCAAACTCGTATGTGTGCCACGTTACGGATACAAGTGCCTTACGCACCGTTTCTCTGTTTTGTCATTTTCATCCGCTGGTTCTGGAATCAGATCTTCACCTGCCGCTCCGTCAGGTTAAGCGCGCGCGCCACCTCATGCCGCCGGTCCCGCGTGAGGTACATGTTTAACAGGAACTCCTTCTCCAGCTCGAGCGTCTGGTTTTTTGTGTACGGGCACCGCTTGTTCCTGGAGGAGCGCGCGTAAGGCACTTGTATGCGTAACGTGGCACACATACGAGTTTGCCAAAAAACCTCAGTCCGTAAATACTCTTTTTTGTATTTAGGCAGTGGCGGCTGGTGATAAAAAAAAATGTTTGGGGGGGGGGGGGCAAGTATTTCATAGCTCAGCAACAACAGTGACAACAAAAACAAATCTAAAAACAACACAGTACACTGTAATGTTGCCTAAACACTGGCCAGTAGCACTACTTGAACTATTTCTCAATGACTTTCTGGTTAAAGTCAGTCATCTCAGTAACCAGTCTCTTTTCCATTGACAGCATGGCCAATGCATTCAGTCTCTCTTGGGTCATGGCGTTTCTGAGAAAAGTTTTAATTCTTTTCAAGGTTGAGAAGCACCTCTCGGCTTCTGCCGTGGTCATGGGTGTGGTGTTGAGGACCTTTAGGAGAGTGACAGTTTCTGAAAAGACTTCTCCAAGATTATCCTCCATAAACAACTAGAAGAGGTCCACAGCACCATGGCAGGCTTTGAACTCTTCCTTGCTGTAGATGAGACTAAGCTCTGTCTTCAGCTTGCTTCCACTGAGCATTGGGTAAGCCTTCAAGGTGTTGGTCAGTGCATCCTCACCCTGCAGCAAGGTGGCACTGACAAGGTGGATTGTGAAGGAGAAGCGTTCCCTGGTGTGTCCCAGGATGGTATCACAGACCTACAGAGAGAAGAATCGAAAAAAATAATATGTAGAGATGACAAAATGCCCATTTCACCTACAACACCTAAAGTTACCAACAGTCCACTGTTCCATTTCTAAATATGGAACTACTTAAGTAATTTTTACTGCCACTGTTACATTCTATGTCATTAAAAGAGTAGGAAAATATTAGCTAACTCCAAGGTCATCTATAGAGCCCTCTGTTGCCATCTGTTGGACAAAATGTGAATATGTTAATGCTGAAGATTAATGCTTAAGTCTTATAGCAAAGAATGCTGAAGTTAAAATCTTGAAATTCTCATTAGGATTACATACTATTTTATACCATGTAACAAACAATTGGGGGCTCATTCATTTCTGAATAAGATGAAGAAATAGGAAGACTTTTTCACAGTGGCCAGTGACAAGGGGACTGGGTATTAGGAGTATCCCTAACACAAGATATTAAGAGAAGTGAAGGTCAGGTGAAGAGCTGCATGCACCAAGAATATAAGCAATATTATTTCAGGTTCTGTCACATGCACCCTGACTCAGGCTCAATACAGAAACCTATTGTTCCCACAAAAGTGCATAATATTTGATCATACAAATATCTTCTTCAGCAAAGAACAAAAGATGGATTGTGAGATGATAACCTGTTTCTTCACAAGCATTCAACTATTTCTTTAAACCCTTTTTTCACATGGTATTTACTTAAACATTTAATCACTTACTATCACTAAATTACAGATTAGTTTCACCAAGACAATATTCTATTTAAACTGTTTTAGCTCCAATTTTATGCTAGTTCAACTACTTTATTACATTTAAATAATTTCAATTTAGTCCCCAATAAACATATTTCATCCACACAAAGTAGGTAAAACGTTGGCAAACATACTTCCACAGATATACATATACATACACACACACACACAGATATATATAAATATACATACACACACACACACACACACACACATATAGATATATACACATACACACACACACATATACATACTCACTTCACTGTAACATGGACTGTGACCGATTTCTACAACATAAACTCACCTCTGCTGCAATCCTTTCATGGTCCTCTGGACTGAGTGCCCGGCGCCTCTTTGTTGGCTGAGAGTCACTGCTTTGCTCAACCATGGAATGGAGAGAATTTCTGTGAAGGAAAAAGATAATTTATACTACTACTAATAATAATAATAGAAAGTGAATAATATTAATAACAGGAATACAGATATTACCTGATCTTTTGTATGTCCTGTTGGAACTGCTGGATGCACCCATTGATATGGACCGAATCAATGTTCCTCTTCTGGAGCTTGGCATTGAGGAGGTCCACATGTGGCATGATGTGGTGAAAAGTTGCAGAACTTAAAATCCTCATTCTCCAGTCGCATAGCGAAGGCTCCTACTTCTCTTACGGTAGCAGCGTCAAAGTCACCTGAGTCTCGTATGCTCTCAAAACAGTGGATGAGGTCCTCTCTGTGCTCAAACACGGTATTGATGGCACGGCTGTGGAAGTTCCATCTGATGTTGCTGGATGTTGGCAGTCTATCGGCCACGACTTTGTCAAGAACACCTGTCCGCTTGGGTGATCTGGAAAAAAAGCTGGCAAATCCACCCAGGTCAGAAAAAAAAATTCTCACTTTGGATATGTGAGAGGTGGCCTGTTGCATTATCAGGTTGAGCTGATGTGCGTAGCAGTGGATGTAGTGGGCATTTGGGTACACATCTTGAATTCTCCTCTGAACACCTGCAGTGGCATCCCTCATCACGCTGGCTCCATCATATGCCTGGCAGATGAGCTTACCTTTCTGATCCTCTGGAAGGATGGCAGCAAGACGCTCTTTTAGTGCTGCAGCAATGGACTCAGCTGTAGCTGACTGCAGAGGGATGAACTCAAAAATTCTTTCCTGCACGTTGTTTTTGTCATCAATGTAACGCAGCACAAGCTGGCCCTGTGTGGCAATATCCATTGTCTCATCTGCCTGAATTGATAGAAAAGCATTGCTCTGGGCTTCTTTGTGTTCCCTCACAACAGACAACATGCAGTCCAGTAGCTCGTTCTGCAGTTTTTCAAGTTCCCTTAAATACAGTGGCGTTCTCAAGGTGCTCTTTCAACACTCCATCAAGGGAGGCAACAAAATCCACCAACCCACAGAATATCCCGGGTTTATCGGAGCTCTCACTCTCATCATGGCCACGCAAAGCGATTATTCTGCACAGGATGTGTCGGTTTTTTGTCACCTCTTCGTTGTGCCTTCTAATGCCAATCCTGTAGCCTTCGTCTAGCTGTTCAGCAATGCTAAGCCTGCCCAAAAAACTTAGCCTCATACAACTGTCTAGATGGCTGCGGCTACTTTCGTGCCGTTTGCATTTTTCAGAAAGATGTTTTAGGTCTCGTACCCCCGTCGTTGTCCACAACGCTTCGGTGCCGACAGTTTCAAATAGCAAACAGGGAAAGCGGTAAAAGGCATTACTTACACCACAGCCAGCTAGCCAACTCCGTTTTTCATAACAAGAGCGGGAGAAGCCCCGGGTGTGAGCTCGTCCTCGATCACTTGCTGCTTAATTTGTAAATCGGGTCGGTCCGGTCCAAGTTCCTTTATCCTCTTTTTTTCTTCCAGTCAACGCCTTGTGAAAGGGTGTTTTTGTAAGGAAAAAACGAATTTTCTTTGATTCCCGCGGTTCCACTTGAAACTGCCATCTCCTGAAAGTAGCGGTCAGTTAGCTAGCTAAGGAGCGGGAGTGATAGTCGCGCACCCGTAGTTATGTTAATTGCGGGTGTGAATATGAAAGACAGCACGATTGTCCAATCACAATAGATAAAACAACATAAGAACAATGCTAATTCGCTGCCAATAAGAGTGGGAGTGTCTGGGGCGCAGAGAGCTGCGCCCTGTGGAAAATCTGAAGCAACCAATTAGAGAGCTGCCTTAGGTCACCTGCTTTCCAAAAGTTGAAGGACTTGCGTACTTTCTCATTTGACCGGCGCCCTTCACCCAGGAAGTGTATTAACCATAGACTGTATATGCCATTTTTTAATGAATACTGACAGGCACTGACAGACTAGGCTACCAGGCACATATTGTACGAGTAAACACTTTTTATTTCATAATTATTTCTAATTTATTTATGTATGTTTAAGAGGACTTTCTTCTCTAGATATCTGGAGGGGGCGACGCCCCAGCGCCCTGCATTAACGAACCGCCAAGGTGTTGTTGAATGAGTTGTGTGCGTCTTTACGCACGGTGGGTATACTTGGATTAAGACGTGCGCACGAATTAACCAAAACGTGGTAACGAATTAATCAAAACGCGGCAACGTATTGTATCTCGTGCGCACGATTTAACCAAAACGTGGTAACGAATTGTATCTCGTGCGCACGCAATAGCATTTCGAGCCCTCGATGTAGTAAAACGTGGCCTCGAAATATTTTCTCTCTCTCTCTATGGCCACTCCAGGGCTCCGTAGGAAACCCAAGTCTCTGGCTGATTATAATAACACATACACAAACCATATAATAATAACAAACTTTACAGTATTTGGATAGAACCTTCTATATGTGGAAAGTAACTAATAACACGTATTTTAGTACTGTATGTAAATACAGATCTGATGTATTTATACTTCACCGCAGTATTTTTTCTTTATACTTCCACTCTGCTACATTTCAGAGGGAAACATTGTAGCTTTCACTCCAGGACTGACTGATTCCAGAATTGGCCGGATGGGGAAAGACGGATCCCTTCTCTTTTACTTTTGATCCTGAGGTTGCTCCTTTTTTCCTGTTAAAGGTTTTTTTGGGAGTATTTCCTTAACCAAACTGCAACTCTGAGGCAAATTTGTAGGCATCTATGTGTGAATGGTTGTCTGTCTGTTTGTGTCAGCCCTGTGATAGACTGGTGACCTGTCCATGTGTACCCACCTCTCGCCCAGTGTGAGCTGGAATGGGCTCCAGCCCCCAGTGGATAAGCGGGAATAGATAAAATGGAGGATAGAGATAGATATAGATGGGTGGATTCCACTACATATACTGTATCTGGCAGTTACTTTGCAGATTTTAATTTACATACAAAACATGATTAGCCTTTACAATAACCTGCAATGTTACAGCTTAAACAACCTATATATAAAATAGTTTGACCAACTACAATGTGCTACATCCATGTTAATACGTCCAACATTCTGTAATAATAATCCAATATATCACTCTGTGGGTGCCATGAGTACATTTACTCTCAAAGGGGCTAAAGGTGCTTGACTAATTGTACACATGAAGGTCAATTTATTAATCATGGGGAGTACCACTCAGCCTATGAAAACAGTTGTATAATGTCTTCTTCTGTGGCTCTGGAAGAGCTTTGTCAACTCTGACCCCCTGATCCTGACCTAACCCTTTAATTTTCGGTTTGGGCTTGGAGAGTACACATTTTTAACACACATAAACTTCTACAAACTGGGTTCGTGGAGTTTGAAAGATTCAATTCAATTCAATTCAGTTTTATTTATATAGCGCCATATCATAACAAAGTTATCTCAGGGCACTTTTTCGAATAGAGCAGGTCTAGACCGACTCTTTATATTTACAGAGACCCAACAGTTCCCACCATGAGCAAGCACTATGCGACAGTGGCAAGGAAAAACTCCCTTTTAACAGGTAGAAACCTCGAGCAGAACCAGGCTCAAGGTGGGCGGTCATCTGCCTCGACCGGTTGGGTTGAAGGGGGAAGGGGGGAGCGGGAGAGAGAGAGCAGGAGGAAAGAGAACATACAGCAGCCCAATACAGCATAGATATGGTAATGGCATTGATGTTAACACCAACGGAAACAACACTAAGAGCAACATTATAATAGCAATACTAATAACAACAGCAACAACAGCAATAGCATCAGCTGGTGCAGAGCAGGAGCACGGGGGCAGCAGGCGGCAGCAACCACAGACCCAGACTCCACAGCTCCAGAGGCAGAAACACCTGCAGAAAGCAACAGAAGGGGAGGGAGAGAGAGAGAGAGGAGAGAAAGCACACAACTACGGGAAGAAGTTGAATTAATAACAAGCATTGATGGGATATGAGGGCGCACAGATGGAGAGGAAGAGGAGGAGAAAGGAGCTCAGTGCATCATAGGAAGTCCCCCGGCAGTCTAGGCCTATAGCAGCATAACTAAGGGGGGGCTCAGGGGTCACCTGAGTCAGCCCTACTATAAGCTTTATCAAAGAGGAAAGTCTTAAGCCTACTCTTAAATGTGAGGAGGTTGTCCGCCTCCCGTACACAAACTGGGATCTGGTTCCACAGGAGAGGAGCTTGATAGCTGAAGGCTCTGGCTCCCATTCTACTTTTAGAGACTCTAGGAACCACAAGGAACCCTGCATTCTGGGAGCGCAGTGCTCTAGTGGGGTAATAGGGTACTATGAGCTCTTTAAGATATGATGGTGCCTGACCATTTAGGGCTTTGAAGGTGAGGAGAAGGATTTTAAATTCTATTCTGGATTTTACAGGGAGCCAGTGTAGAGAAGCTAATATTGGAGAAATATGTTCTCTTTTTCTGGTTCTTGTCAGTAAACGTGCCGCAGCATTCTGAATCAGCTGGAGAGTCTTAAGGGATTTATTGGGGCAGCCTGATAATAGAGAGTTGCAATAGTCCAGCCTAGACGTAACAAATGCATGGACTAGTTTTTCTGCATCTTTTTGAGATAGGATGTGCCTGATTTTTGCAATGTTACGTAAATGAAAAAAGGCAGTTCTTGAAGTTTGTTTTATTTGGGAGTTAAAGGACATATCCTGATCAAAGATAACTCCAAGATTCCTTACGGTTTCGCTGGAGGCCAGGGCAATGCCATCTAGAGAAACTATATCTTTAGATAATGTGTTTCGAAGGTGTTCGGGCCAAGTACAATAACTTCGGTTTTGTCTGAGTTTAACATCAGAAAATTGCAGGTCATCCAGGTTTTTATGTCCTTAAGGCATGCTTGAAGTTTAGCTAATTGATTGGTTTCATCTGGCTTGATCGATAAATACAATTGGGTATCATCTGCATAACAATGAAAATTTATGGAGGCTTCCTAACAATACGTCTAAAGGAAGCATATATAAGGTAAATAGAATTGGTCCACACCAGAACCTTGTGGAACTGCGGACTAACTTCTTGGCGTAGAGGATTCATCATTAACGTGTACAAACTGATATCGATCTGATAAATAGGATTTAAACCAGCTTAGTGCAGTACCTTTTAATGCCAATAAAATGTTCTAGTCTCTGTAATAGAATGTGATGGTCAATGGTATCGAATGCAGCACTAAGATCTAGTAAGACAAGTACAGAGACAAGTCCTTTGTCTGATGCAATTAGAAGGTCATTTGTAACTTTCACCAGTGCTGTCTCTGTGCTATGATGCACTCTAAATCCTGACTGAAAATCCTCAAACAGGTTGTTGTTGTGTAGAAAGTCACACAACTGATTGGCGACTGCTTTCTCAAGGACCTTAGAGAGAAAAGGAGGGTTAGATATAGGTCTATAATTTGACAAAATCCCTGGATCAAGAGTGGGCTTTTTAAGAAGAGGCTTAATTACAGCTACTTTAAAGGACTGTGGCACATAGCCTTTAAATAAGGACAGATTGATCATATCTAGTACATAAGTGCTAACTAAGGGTAAAATTTCTTTAAGCAGCCTAGTTGGGACGGGGTCTAAAAGACACGTTGATGGCTTAGATGAGGAAATCATGGAAGTTAGTTGATTACGGTTGATGGGAGAAAAGCAGTCTAAATGTACAGGTTTTACAGTTGTTTCTAAGGTTCCTGTGTTTGAAGATAAGTCAGTACCAACTGAGGGCAGGAGGTGCCGAATTTTTTCTCTAATAGTTAGAATTTTACCTTTAAAGAAGCTCATGAAGTCATTACTACTGAGGTCTATAGGAATACATGGCTCAACAGAGTTGTGACTCTCTGTCAGCCTGGCTACAGTGCTGAACAGAAACCTGGGGTTGTTCTTATTTTCCTCTATTAATGATGAGTAGTAAGCTGCTCATTGGAGGGCCTTCCTATAAATTTTAAGACTATCTTGCCAGGCTAAACGTGATTCTTCCAGATTGGTGGAACGCCACCTTTCAAGTTTTCGCGATGTTTGTTTTAATTTATGGGTTTATGGTTATACCATGGAGCTAACCTCCTCTGTTTTATTATCTTCTTTTTTAGAGGGGCGATAGAGTCGAGTGTTATTCGTAGTGAGCCTGCAGCACTATCAACAAGATGATCAATTTGGGAGGGACTAAAGTTAGCATAGGAGTCATCTGTTACATTGAGACATGGAACTGAATTTAATGCCGATGGAATCACTTCCTTAAATTTAGCTACAGCACTATCAGATAGACATCTAGTGTAGGAATGTTTGCCTAATGGCGTGTAGTCCAGTAATAGGAATTCAAAAGTTAATAAAAAATGGTCTGATAAAAAGAATTCTGTGGAAAGACTATTAGATGTTCAATTTCAATCCCATAAACAAGAACAAGGTCGAGGGTGTGGTTAAAACAGTGAGTGGGTTTATGTACACTCTGACAGAAGCCAATCGAATCTAGTAATGAGATAAACGCAGCACTAAGGCTATCATTTTCTACATCCACATGAATATTAAAATCACCTACAATAATTATTTTATCTGTTTTAAGGACTAAACCTGATAAGAACTCTGAGAATTCAGATAAAAATTCAGAATACGGTCCAGGAGCTCGGTACACTATAACAAATAGAATTGGCTGTAGTGTTTTCCAGGTTGGGTGTGAAAGGCTAAGAACAAGGCTTTCGAACGAGTTATAATTTAGTTTAGGTTTAGGTTTGATTAATAGGCTTGAGTCGAAGATGGCTGCAACTCCACCTCCTCGGCCTGTGCCTCGAGGAATGTGAGTATTAATGTGACTGGGGGGAGTGGATTCATTTAGGCTAACATATTCATCGTGACACAGCCAGGTTTCAGTAAGACAAAATAAATCAATATTATGATCTGATATTAGATCGTTTACTAGAACAGCTTTAGATGAGAGAGATCTGATGTTTAAGAGTCCACATTTAATTCTCCTATTTTGTTGTACTGTTGCAGTGGAGGTTTTACTTTTTATTAGGTTTTTATGTGTAACTCTTCTTCTGTTTACTTTTGATTTAAATAATTCAAGTGGTCTGGGGCAGACAACCTCTCTGTGGAGTTTAGGGTGGGTAACTGCTCTAATGGAAGCGCAGAGAAGCGTGTAGGACTGCAACTCTGCCTCCTGGTCTGGACCACAGACTGTATTAAGTCTATGGTCTGAACTCTGAGTTGTCATGGCTTTGGGCCACTAATAAATTCGGCCAGATTTCTAGATATGAGAGCTGCTCCATCCAAAGTGGGATGAATGCCATCTCTCCTAATCAGACCAGGTCTTCTCCAGAAAGTCCGCCAATTATCTACAAAGCCCACATCATTACCTGGACACCACCTCGACAACCAGCGGTTGAATGATGACATGCGGCTATACATGTCATCGCTAGTAAGATTACTTCGAACTGTCACCTGCAGAAGTTCTCTGATGACTCTGCCATCGTCGGTCTCATCACCAACGGGGATGATGGGGAGTACAGAGAACTGACCCAGGGCTTTGTGGGTTGGTGTCAGCAGAACCGCCTCCAGATCAACGCGAGTAAAACAACCATAACAAATGCATGGACTAGTTTTTCTGCATCTTTTTGAGATGAGATCCTCTACATGGATGACATCAAGCTGTATGCTATGAGTGAGTGAGACATCGACTCACTGATCCACACCACCAGGATCTGCAGCAACAACATTGGAATGTCATTCGGACTAGATAAGTGTGGTCGGATGGTATCCAAGAGAGGGAAGGTAGTCAGAACTGAAGGGATTAGACTACCAGAAGGCGACACATGAGGACAGTTACAAGTTCCTTAGGATCCCGCAAGCAAATGGAAACCATGAAGAGTCTGCAAGAAAATCAGCCACAGCCAAATACCTCCACAGAGTAAGGCAAATCCTGACAAGTCAGCTGAATGGGAAGAACAAGGTCCGAGCTATCAACACCTACGCCCTGCCCGTCATCAGATGTCCCCCTGGCATAATAAGCTGGCCAAAAGAGGAGATAGAGGCCACCGATATAAAGACAAGGAAGCTCCTCACAATGCGTGGAAGATTTCACCCCAGGTCCAGCACCCTGAGACTAGATATATATATATATATATGTACACACATATATACATATATATATACATATACATACATATATACACACACACACACACACACACACACACACTATGGATACAGTTAAAGTCAGAGAGAGTAGAAGAGTCTGTCTGTTAGCAAGAAATCATTTACATCATTTATCATAATTTCCATTCAGTCACGTGAGGCTGATAATTGAGCGTCGGGTTTGATGTGAGTTACATCACTTAAATTCTTCCTGAAACATTTAGCGTAATACATCATTTGAAATGTTCAAAAGACACCCTAATCATATTCTAGGTTATTCAATAATGAATTCACAATCAAAATATCAATAAATACAGATGCAAATAATGAATAAATAATATAAACGCAGGACACAGTACACAGTAGATATAAATACAGAATGCAGGTTGCTTATGTGCAGGTGTTTGTTAAACAGGTAACAGGCTACAGAGAGAAAACACTGCTGCTCTGCCAGTGATAACTTGCCTTTATTAGTATTAGCGCAATGCACATGTGGGCAGATACAAACTCCATCAAAAGTCTCTACAGCTGTGAATCTAACTGACAGCTGATCCAGCTGTGATCAGCTCCTGCCGTCAACTGAAATGGACGTCGCTTCACGTGATGCTTCAGAGGAAAGGACGTCTCATATCTCTAAAAACAGATTTCCTCATTTCTTCTCTCCTCGCATGGAAAAGAAGCAAGTGAGGGAAACGTGGATGCAATTAAGAGACTTGAGATGTACCCAGTATTTGGTGTGAAGAGGAGACAATGACTGAGGTGTACAGAGAGGAAAAGGACTTTAGTTTTGTCATCAGTAAGACAGCGGACAGGACTTTTGATTTAATACCTGTTTTGTTTTGTTTACCTTATGTCTGCAAGAATTAAGTTGATCTGTTATGAGAAGACTGAATACACTGAATTTAAGTTGGAAACAACTCTTTACTGTCTTCATTCCCTGCACCCACACTTCAAAAGCTCCAAGAGAAAAAATCCCGACCTCTCAGGACAATATATATAAGAATATTTGACTTACATTCATCAGGTGGCCAGAAATATGACTCCAAACGAATGCTAATGCTGTTCTGTATCTGCTGGACATGTAAATAAGCAACTGTTTGCTAACACATCACAACAACTTTATTAGGTGATAATGTCAATGTTGTGTTTGCAGATTGTTGCGCTGCTCCCAAGTAGTAAAACAAAATTTGAATGGCAGAACACCTACTAAAGCTTTTATGTTTGGTCTTGATTCTCTTGCACTCTTTTTTGGAAAATGTATACTCATTGATAACAAATACAGTATGCGTTACTCTCAGCTTTGGCTTTGGCCATTCATGAATATACTGTTAAATGTTTATGATACTTGAACAGATATTCTCTTTTTCCATTTATTCTCTTAAAGCTGGAGACTTTTACATAAAATGAACGTCTGTTACATTCAAGCCATTGCCAAACAAGTTTTGTATTTCCCAGCATGCCTTTATTTTTAAATCGGGTGTCATTCCAGCGCTGGTGCACTGGTAGTGATGCGCTCTATGTTAACCAGCAATGACTGGTTTGCCCCAGAGCCATGTAGCGAGGGAGTCACGTCCACGGTAGTTCAAAATGCTTGATCGTCACATGATTCACGTAGAGTTCAGATTGATCTCTATATATGGCTCTGGCTTGTCAGAGATGAGCGGAGCAACTGTAGCAAAGGAGTAGGCTACAGCAACTAGGAGTTTGGCAGAGCCTATGGCAGAAAAGCCTAAAAGAGAAGTTTCTGATGCTCCAGATAAAAACGAAACTCAGCGTTCAGAGGAAGGATTATAGTCAAAAAGAAAGCAATCAACGGCGAGGACAAACAGATAACCATTGATATAGCTTTTTTGAAAGAAGAACAGGCTGAGGGCAGATAGGGATGTTGTGTTACTGCTCTTGGACAGGTTGGTATTTGTAAAATATTTGGAGTAGGCTATGTAGCTATTACATTTACTCTACCTAAAAAATGGATTATTGTCTTAGAACTGTGGGAATTTGATGGGGGTAAGCTCACCTGTAGGCGTATGTCATAAGCATGCGTTGACAGTGTAATTACTTTCACTGCCAGAATGGGGAGAGAAAAGTTCCGCGTTCCAGCTTTAAATAAAATGCTGGTTATGGCCCTGGCTATGTTAATTACTACTGTAGCCAGTGTATGCAGCTTTTATCACAGTCACCACTAAGACATTATTTCATCTGTATCACATAAGTGTTATCATCTGTTGATGTCTCTGTAAAAGATAAGCCAGAAGAGAAAAAGAGTCATGATATGTTAGCAACACATACGCCAAACAGCAGGCACTTCATGCACATAGTGTGTGTGTGGGTCTAGAGGTGACCTTCCTCTGAGGGATGGATGACCCTCATTTAGGCCATTTTCCAGCTGACAGTGAAATGTTGAACAAATAAATCGTAGGTTATGCCTCCCTCACTCAACACACACACTCCTCTGCTCTGCAGTGTGTTATCCTGTGGTTTATCTCTCTCCTTCATTCAATTTGCTCCCTTACAGCAGCTGGAGCTGAACATGCTGCCAGCACTTTATTATCACTCTTTGTTAACAGACACTCATCTTTAGTGGTTACATCATTTCACGGTGGTGTTCCAAACTAGGGAATTAACTACAACAGACAAATAATCACAAGTAAATGTCAACTTCTGTATTTTCCTGAATTAGAACAGTAGTTACATTTGTTACTCTTGTTTTATAAATTTATTGAGAAAGATCTGCCACACTACTGAGGGTTTTGTTCAAAATGCTCTTAATATGAAACACAAATCTCTTCAACTTAGTTTTTATTTCTCTTCTCTATCCACTGCATAGGCCTATGTTGTGGCACTAAAAGAGATCCAGGTCTCTCAAAAGTCAGAAAGCAAAAATAGTTTCTTATATTATCACTTATTCTGCTTAGTCTCATGCTATAAAATCTGCTTTTAAGGGTCTGACTGCAGAATGTGCCACTATTGCTTAATTACCCTCTTTTTGTGATGTGTCTAAATGGGGACTAAATGGACTGGGATTTAAGAGACTGCTTATGTCCACTGTCCATGATACAAATGTTATGAAGAGGTCACTAAAAGGATGCCATAAGGTAAAATGACCCCTATTATCCTGGTGCACTACATTTTATTTATGCAAATTATCACATCTGTACGTTAAGAAAAGGTCAATCTGTCAGCAAGAACATGGGATCATGATTTACCACTAATAAGAGAATCTTTTCATGCTCACAGACCACATGACCCAGACTGAAATTGTTGGTTTGTAATGGTCATCCGGATGTCTAAAATGGGCATGTTGTCTGTGGCTGCTTTAGTCTTGCTTGATAATTAATTTAATAATTAAAATAAATAGTAACTAAATAGGTTGGACTGACCTTACTGTCATGTTGATTAACATGTTCCCTTCACCTGTGTTTTGGTGATGAAGAAATCAGCAAATTATGACAACTTCAACTATATTAAGACATCAACCACAACAGGAATGTACTGGATTCACTAAGACCAAACAAAACACTTTCATTCCTTTAAAAAATGTATGTAATGTAATGTATGTAAAAGGTGTAAATTAAACCAAAATGTGTCACATTGCCTCAAAAAACATTGCAATAGCAGTACATAATGGCTTAGGTGGCCCCATGATGTTCTCAGATTGCACAGATGTTTTAAATTCTTCTTTTGTAGTCACAGTTTATTGCAGCATGACCAGTCTTGAAATCAAGAGTAGTGTTGTGCTTCTGCAGAAAAGAATGTGAATGCTTCACCCTGCTGGAGTTTAGCTTGTTATCCTCTTAACCTTCAGGGTTTGTTAACACTAACCCTAAATATGGAGCTATAAAAGAGAGGCTGTCAAACCATTTAGGACAAGTGTCTTGGGGAGAATGACAGAGTTGTAGCCTGTACAGTCACACAGGTGAGTAGATCTGCAAATAAAAATTGTCAATTGGAATTGATTATTTCACCAGATGGTTGATGGTCAGTTAATACTACAGGCCACAGTAAATTTCTCAGGAGAAAAGGTTTGGCAGTACACAAATTCAAATACAGCTGTCATCTCAGAGCCCCTGTCCTTCACCTCCTCAGCCAGAAATGTGGGCAAACGAGGCAAACAGAGACATGAAGGGGTTGATTTGGTTTGCATTTTGCATTTTCAGGCAGTGGCACCAGGTTGAGCTGGCTGTCAGCACCTTCTGGCCTAATGAATACCAGCTTCCAGAATACGAGTACCTGCATGAAACCACGCACCTTTCACTGGGACTGCAAGTTCTCAAGCAGGCTGAACACATAATCCAGTTAGGGCCTTCAGGTAAAACACTTTGAAGTCAACGCTGCAACGAGGACAAAGAGGCTTGTCTGTGTGGTGGAAATTGTGTATTTCCTTTGAAGAAGTGAGCAAATAAAATGAAGATTCAACAAGCCGTTGTCTTTTGTATATTTAATTAAGAAAAGAATGAAACAATCAGATGAAATGGTAAATAAGAATAAAAAGTAAATGAAAGGGGGGTGCAGGCGAGCACACAGTCAATCCAATTCAGCTGAAGGACAGAGATCATACACCAAAATGCATATGAAGCATCTGACAAAGAAGGAAAGATGCTGTCACATACTTATAACCTTACAATCCACAGACAGACATATCAGAGTACAGAATCACCTCTAACAAAGATAGTCTGTCTCCAGCTAAGTTTTCTTGCCCAAGGCTGGAAACCCAGGGCAGACTGTTTCCCAGACTGCAGCTGTCTTTTCCCCTGATTACAAACAATCTGTCCTCCCACTGTGACCAACCAAGATACCAATGTACCTAAAACAGAGATGACCTAAAACAGAAATTATCTGAGTGTACAGAATTAAGACTGATTAACAGGAAAAAACAAGTTATCACACTAGACATATATATGGGACATAAAGAGAGAAATTTAATTACACTAAACATATCTAGTAATAAAGCAAAATAGAAATTTTGCCCTTACAGTCTGGATGAAGAAAGTTTCCCCGTTGTGTCTGTGGAGTGAGGAAGTATTTCACCACAGGATTTGTTTGCGTTTTACCTCCGAGCATTTTGAGCGTTTCCTCATCAGATAAACCAGGTGACGACTGCAGTCCGACAAAATGACACGGTCATCTGCCTCGGCGTGTTTACGTCCTCCTCCTGTTATGTTGTGGACTATCCTGTGGATACTACCTGGGCTCACATCGCTGCTCCTTCTCTGGCCACCCGGCTCCTGGTCTCCAGCTAAAGCTAGCTCCGTGCTAGCACCCCTCCACCGGATCATGCTGCCGCTACACTCCAGGTCAGACCTCCACTCCCTCAATAACCACCTGCCTCCGGACTGTATGGACATCCTCACAGAGACTGGTTCATTCCGCAAACACTGTTCCCCACACAGGGGCACTGGCCGTAAGTTTTTCTCCATCCCACGTCTCCACACTCCATCCCGTCCATTTGGTCCCATCGCACTTCTGCACTACGTCATCACAACAAACAACACGTGAATCTGGCTAATCTCCGTCCACTTCCCCGGTCGACACAGCCAATCACAATGCAACGCCACCTCAAACTGGCCCTACTTAACACGTGCTCCATAAACAATAAATGCCACATTCTGAACGAATTCATAACGGACAATAACCTGGATTTCCTTTGTCTCACTGAAACGTGGCAAAAACCTCTTGACTACTTCTCATTAAACCAAGTCACCCCATCAGGATTCACTTACATCGACAAACCCCGTCCAGAAGGCCGGGGAGGTGGTATTGCTGCTATCTATAGAACGGACATTAAAACAACCACCATCTCCATCCCTACTGTTTCCTCTTTCGAACACCTGGTTTTCAAACTCTCTGGTCCCACTCCCCTGGTCGCAGCTATCATCTACCACCCTCCCAAACCAAACCCCTCCTTCCTCTGCGATCTCTCTGACCTTCTGACCCAGCTCTGTGCCATATCACCAACTGTACTCCTCCTAGGAGATTTTAATATTCATATCGACGATCCAACCTGTAAATATGCCACGGAATTTCTGGAAATGCTACACTGCTTCAACTTCTCTCAACACATCAACTTCTCCACTCACAACCGTGGCCACACCCTGGACTTGGTTTGCTCCACCGGTCTCACCATTCCTCATCTATCCAGCCTCAATCCTCACATCTCTGACCATTTGGCCATCACAATAGACTTTGATATCCCCATCCCCACCCCAAAGCACAAACGCACCATAATTTTCAGAAACCTCAAATCCATCTCTCCCTCAGCTCTCTCAGCCTCCAACACCTGCAAGATGTCTGCCTCCCCTCCACCGCCGTCCGATAACCTATTTGCAATAGTGGACTACTATAACGACACTCTCTCTTCCTGTCTCAACCAACTGGCTCCCATAAAAGCCAAAAAAGTCTCATTCACACATTCAGCTCCCTGGTACACCCCTGAACTCTGTCAAATGAAATCACGAAGACGCCAACTGGAACGACTATACAAGAAAACTACATTAACAGTTCATCTCCAAGCCTACAAAGACCATCTCCAACAATACAATGAAGCCCTCAAAACAGCTCGTTCCACCTACTACTCACAACTCATAAACTCTGGCTCCAGCAACCCCAAGACTCTTTTCTCCACCATCAGCACCCTTCTCAAACCCTGTGACAACACCTCCTCATCCTTCACAGCCACACAGTGTAACTCCTTCCTCTCATTTTTCCAAACAAAAATCGACACCATTTACAGCAACCTGACCACCTCCAATGCACCTCCCACCTCCCCGCCTGGCTCCCCCCCCTTCACCTCTCAGCCTCCATCTCATTTCTCCCCTGTGACCCCAATGCAACTGTCCACCCTCATGGCCGGAATGATCAACTCCACCTGCACTCTGGACCCTATACCATCCAAACTTATCAAGGACTGCCTCCCTGCCATATCCCCACTCATCACTGCAATCATTAACTCCTCCCTCAGCTCTGGAGCAGTCCCCCCCTCACTCAAACTGGCTGCTGTCACACCCATTCTCAAAAAACCTGGACTCAACCCTGACATCATGTCCAACTTCCGGCCCATCTCCAATCTCCCCTTTCTTTCAAAAATCCTTGAACGTGTTGTCGCCACTCAGCTAAAATCCCACCTCATCTCCAATAACCTCTTTGAACCATTTCAATCTGGCTTCCGTTCTAAACACAGCACTAAAACAGCTGTCCTCAAAATCATCAATGACCTCCTCCTCTCCTCAGAGGTAACTTCAGCATCCTCATCCTCCTCGACCTCTCTGCAGCCTTTGACACCATCAGCCACACCATCCTGCTCTCCCGCCTGGAATCATTTCTCAACATCACAGACACTGCACTCTCCTGGCTCAAATCCTACCCCACTAACAGACACCAGTTCATCCACATCAATAACTGCACTTCCTCCACTACTCCTCTGTCCCAAGGCGTCCCCCAGGGTTCGGTGCTTGGTCCCCTCCTCTTCATCCTCTACATGCTCCCCCTTGGCAAAATCATCCGTCGTCACGGCCTCCAGTTCCACTGCTACGCTGACGACATCCAACTATACATTTCCACAAAAGCCATCACCACCACGACTCACTCTACACTCACCAACTGTCTCACTGAAATTAAATCATGGATGCAAACAAACTATCTCCAACTGAACAGCGATAAATCGGACATACTCATCATTGGCCCCACATCCCGCACCAAAACCACCCACAACTTGAGCCTCACTTTTGGCAACTGCACACTGTATCCCTCCCCACACATCCGCAACCTTGGAGTAATGTTCAACAGCCAGCTAAAATTTGATGATCACATAAACCACATCACCAGGACTGCCTTCTTTCACCTCAAGAACATTGCCCGTCTCCGCCCCTCACTCTGCTTCTCTGCTGCCGAAACCCTCATCCACGCATCTGTCACGTCCAGACTAGACTACTGTAACAGCATCCTCTACGGCTCATCATCCAAAGTCCTCAATAAACTTCAATATGTCCAGAACTCTGCTGCTCGCCTGCTCACCCACAACCGCTCCCGAGACCACATTACCCCTGTCCTTCAAAACCTACACTGGCTCCCTATCACACACCGCATTCAATTCAAAATCCTCCTCCTCACACACAAAGCTCTTAATAACCAGGCCCCCTCCTACCTCACAGACCTGCTCCAGCACCACACCCCTTCCCGCAGCCTCCACTCATCTGAAGCCAACCTCCTCTCCTTGCCTGTGTGGACCAAGCACCGAACCTGGGGTGACAGAGCCTTTTTTCCGTCGCTGCCTCCTCCCTCTGGAACTCACTCCCCAAACCCATCAGAGACTGCACTGATCTCCCCACCTTCAAATCCCTGTTAAAAACTCACCTTTTTAAACTGGCTTTTAATGTGTGATCATGTTGTGTCTAGAGCCTGATTTTATGTTGTGTCTTAGTGTTTAATGTTGTTTTATTGTGTCTTAGTGTTTAATGTAGTTTTAGAGCTTGACTTTATACTGACATCTATTTTATCTTGTACAGCGTCTTTGAGCACTTGTAAAAGCGCTTGATAAATAAAATGTATTATTATTATTATATTTTCACAAGCTAAATGGAGACTGTCCTCCAAAGATGAACAACAGCATCAGTTTCAGCATGTGCCCCCTCTAGCGGCCACAGTAATGAATGGGAAAATCTGCATTTTCACCGCAGCACCTGATTCCATGTTAATTCGGCTTTAATGTAGATAGGGAGTCTCCACAGGGAGGAGGTCGAGGTGGATCACCAGAAACTCAGACTTTAACACAGGACACTGTTTCCTGTTTCAAAGTCATTTTTTTAAAAGCATGACTACGATCATTCTCTAACCTCGACCGCGTGTTTTTTATTGTAACAATGAAGTACCTCTAACCTTAGTAGAAACACAGCAAATACACAGCTGATTCGGGTTGCTAACATTTAGATGCAATGATTGAACAGCATTGGTCTTGGACTGCATTCCAGATATGATTGGTGTAGAGAGTAGGACTTTGTTATAGCTGCTTTCAGTTTGCAAACAATATCTTTATCCAACTAAATTCCTCAGCTCACTGTCTTATCCTTCACAAACGACTGTTCAAGAGCTGAACTGAATGTTCGGCAATGTTTCAGTTCAGCGAGTGGGACTACGCTGTTTTAACTCTGGTCAAGCACTGTGTGATTCAGTGAACAAATCTTTTGAACGAATGTTTTTAATGAACTGATTCTAATGACTCCGTACACTGAAAAAAACTGCTTTGCCCATCACTAGAGCGTCACGCCCAAGCCACACATACACAGACACAGAGTGTTACGGTGCAGTGCAGGGAAAGGACCCAAATGCAGACAAAACAGGCTGAGTGGTGCAGATCGATGATTTATTAGGGATAAAATGAACTTACAGGCAGGAGATCCAGGTTCGGGTGACAAAAGCTCAAGGGAAAAAACAAAAGGCAAAACAGCAAGGCAACATGGACACAAGGAAATCAGGAAACCAAGACATGGCACTCAGAATGAACCGACAAAGAACAAAAGAAGTGGACCGGTATATATAGAGAAGTGGCTGACGAGGGAATCAGGGGCAGATGCATACTGGGGAGCATGTGTGGATAATCAATGACACATGAGGGCAGGAACTAAAGAGATAAGACAAGTTGACTTTCAAAATAAAACAGGAAACAGAACAAAAGACTAACAGAATACAACACAGAGACAGACAACAGCGGTGGACACACAAACACACACACACACGATGATTAGGCCTTTATTGGGTCATTATTACTAAGTCCATAGTAACCTACACCTCTTCTTTTAGTAAATCTCCAACACTAACTGATTGCTGATATATAAAAATATGTATATGCAGATATAGATGTATACAGATATCACAATGTAAATTAAAACATTGAATAGTCATAGTCCTGAACTCTGTCCCCCTCACTTTTGCAGTCTCGGCTACACCTCTACTTGCATATGTGTATCAGGTGAGGATCATATTTCAAGAATGTCTCACTGTGGGCACGCCCAAACCCCATTTTTCACCAAAGAAAAAAAAGAAAGAAAACCTCATACGTCTTTCTGAATGCAAAGGCAATAACTGAAGTCATTTGCTTCTTAGATGGACTCTCATACCAAAACAGGGAAGGTTTACCTCCAACCACACAAAGCTGGCAAAGTGAGTACATAACAGATTTGAACTTTGCAGTTTCTCAGTAGCAGTGATCATGTAAGAGCCTGGGATATGACATAGGATTAAATATACAGCCTTGTTTTCTTGCAGCGGATATTAATTGTTCTATTTTATGATTACAGTAATGACAATATAATCATATCAATCTCATAGGAACATTGCAAGAAAACTGACTTGACACTACAGTAAAGTAACTAAGAAATATAAATAGAAGGATGATGTACTAGAAAGATGATGTATTTGATGATGTCTTACTGGTCTTACTTACATGCCTCAGTGCCTTTTGTATTAAACAGGTGAGATGTAACATATAATTTGTCTGTTTCATTCAGATTCCACAGTAAGCTGAAGGAATGAAATGTGAGCCATAGTTTTGGTAGAGAAAGTGCTCAGCTTTTCTGTGTGTTGCTCAAAGGAGTCTCCACAGCAGGAATTCAAATGAACAAGTTGAAACACAACACAGTTTCCAGGCTACACATTCCTGTGCAGCACTGACAGACAGCACACACTCATGCTGTGCAGTATCACTGCAGTGGCCATTTGATTGAATCTCCAAACCTTAATCTTCTCAACCATCTCACCTATAACATAAAAAAAACTGGTATAGAAATGCAAAGAATCCATTACAAACCTACTTTAAATTATCAGAGTTTAAATGCATCACATGAAACATGAGGTATATGTGGCTTACTTACTTGTTCCTTAACAGCACTATACAACTCACAAACACAGGCATGCACTCCCTCTTTTATTTTGAAGGAAGGATTGGATCAGAGGTGCCTGGTGGTTTGTCCTTACTCACATTCTGACACTCCTCTGGACTTGTCTATATGAAAAACACAGAGAGGATGTGACTAATATTCACCTCTTTGTGGGAGGTGGGAGAGTTGAAACTGACAGTAGTGCATGTGTGTAGGGGTTAAAGGTGGAGTTCATGTAGAGGAGGAGAACCATACCTACTATATGTGACATAGATATATTTACATGCTGGTCACACAGTGATGCTTGATTGTAGCCAGTGATATCCTGAATTGTCATAATCAACTTCAACTTTCTCTGTCATTAACCATCTCTCGGTCTCTCTTGTCAGAGATGGAAGCCAGTGTGGATGTCTCTGTTTCCCCGCAGTAGCAGTGGAGTGGGTCGACTGGAGATCCAGGATATGGGAGGTACAGTAATGTTTTCTGCTTCTATCACTTTTTGTACCAGTGTGGTATTAAAGGACAGTTCCACATGGCTACAGTTAAGTCCAATGGGGCAAAAAAACACAAGCAGTGAAAACTGTTGTATAATGTCTTCTGTGAAAACAAAAAACAAAAAAACAAAACCCTGATGACATCATCACATCAACATTGCTTTAAAGCAACACTACAGTTAGTCTCCTTTTAGTTTTCTTTGGCTACATAATTAAAAGTGCTATTAAATATCAATTATTGTATGAGCTTGGATTTAGCTTATTATTCCATATACTGTATTAGTAGGTTTGTTTCTGAAGTGATTCCCAGCTGAATGAGGAATATGCTATTAATTTCAAATATCAAACTCAGAATTGGTGATGGTGTTATGAAAGGCATGATGCAGTGCCTCTCAAGTTATCTATCTAATGTTGCACACAGGCTTTACTTGTGCACATATTACATATAGTGTTCCTATTAAATAATGCAAGGAACAAAAAGTAACATGAAATGGAGTTTTAGAATGATAACTAGACCTACAACTATAGCAGATTAACATACTGCAAGCAGCGATAAGCGGGCCATCGCACCCCTGTGCAAGTTGATGGGAGTGGAAGTCGTCGTGCTGTAACTGGAGCTGGTTGACTTGACTCTGAATTTTCATGGCTATTGGACACTGCATGTATGGAGTGGAGTATGTGGATCTGGAGATGACATATTGCAAATTTTGTTATACATTTGATGACCTATGTTACGTAGATTTCCGTTGCCAGTAGGTGGTGCTACACAAGTGACTTATTGATGCATCAATACATTAACCAGATGTCGCCTGATATGGATATACATTTTTATGAATATTGGACATTGCATGAGAGAGTTAAATATCACTTCCTATGTCCACTATGTGGCGCTAGAGAACATGCACTAATTATGCATAAGATAGATAGATAGATAGATAGATAGATAGATAGATAGATAGATAGATAGATAGATAGATTAAAAATAAAAAATATAACTTAAAAATATAAGTAAGAAAGCAAAACAAGAATAACCAATAAATTTAACAGCAAAGTAAAAGTAAACAACATAAATAAATATTTCATGTCTGAAAAGGAATAGGAAGAAGTCACTATTTATCTACCCCTTTTTTTATATTTTATCAATAAACTTTGTGTTAAACTTGAATATTTCAGCTTTCCGCCACAGTGTTCACCATACAAAACTCAGTCAAATCAAAGAAAATTACAACATTAAAAACAAAATCAGACGGCGTAAAATCCTGCCGAAAAACCTGAAATTTGTGATAAATTTCTCCCGGCTCCATACGGAGCTTCGGGCTCATTATGTTCGATGCCATGGCGCTCATATCGAGTGGCAAAGAGGCATGATGACAAACAGTGGGGAATAACTTTTGTCGGGGGACAGTGGCGTGTGTGTGGTGTCCTAGCCTCTCTTCCCGCTGCTGTACGCCGTTGTAGCTGCCTCTGAAACCTGGGGCGCTCTGCTCTGTGGCTGCGAAGCGCTGGAGGGGTGTCTGAGAAGACTCACACCATGGAGAGTGAGCCCTACGAGGCATAAGGTTTCGCAGGGCAAGCGATTCCCTCTGCTGCTGGTCGAAGCTGTGGGTTTGGTGGGAGGGGCTAGCGTAGTGATATGGGGCAGCAGAGAGAGAGAGGCGGAAGGTTTTGCTTAGGTTGCACAGATTTTGCCTACCCCAGTCTTAATATTTTTAATTCTTTTTCCACTGTATCCAAAAGTTGATCCATATTCTTACCACAACAAAATAAATTTGTATCTTCTGCAAATAATATGGTTTTTAGCAATTTGGAAACCTCACAAATATTATTTATGTATAAAATAAACAATGGTCCCAACACTGAGCCCTGGGGAACCCCACATGTAACCTTCAGTAGTTGTGATTTGGAGTCATTTATTGGACGTACTGATACCTATTCTCCAGGTAGATGCTAACCAACAGAGTGCTACCTCTCGAATACCATATCATTGTAATTTAAAAAAAATAATATATCATGGTCAACGGTGTCAAGTGCTTATTTAGGAATATCCCTACCGCATATTCTTTATTTTCTATAGCAGTTATTATTTCCTTCACACCATACACTATGTTTTGTGACAAATGTATCTAACCTCTTACAGAAATTGTTTTCCAGTATTTTAGAGAACTGTGGAAGTAACAAAGCAGGTAATGTGATAGTGTATGTCTATCTGGTATTGGTATGACTGCTGCTGTTTTCATTTTGCCTGGAAATACACCAGTTTGTAGTGACTGGTTCCATTCCAGTCTGTAGATTTCTTACTCTTAAATGTTTTGACAATATTAATACTTTCTTTTTCCTCTGTTCCCCTTATAAACATAGATTTCTTTATATTTATTAAGTTACTTTCCACATCATCTCTACTACTAGCAACTAAATCCATATCATTATTATTCTTTGTCAGGAAATTATTTGAGTAGCCTATTTTTCCAGTTCCATTTTTAATGATGTCATTCAAGACCTTCCATGTATTTTTAATGTTTTAATAATTTCCTTTTGCTTTTTATGATTCTTGTCAGTTAGTTTTTATATGTCTTATAAGTGTGTTCTGCTTCTTTTGTTCTTTTCTTAAAATAAGTTTTATATAATAGATTTTTCTTCTTGCATGCATTTTGTATTGCCTTAATTAGCCACAGATTTTCAGCAAATTTCTGTTTTCCTACTTTCTTTACCAGAGGACAATTTTTTCATAGAGAGCGGTTGTTATCGACAAAAATGTCTCATAGGCTTCATTTACATCTTCCACATAGACTCTATTCCAGTCTTGTTTCATTAAATTCAAAATGGCTGACTCCTTGTTGGGTTTAAGGCAGTGGAAAATAATAAAGATATAAACTTTTAAAAAAATCTAAGTATAAAGTATAAGTAAACAAAGAGCTGATGGAAAGTGTCAGCGAGAAGAGAATGCTGAATTTCTCAAAAACAAAAAGAGGATTTACCAAGACAGTTATATTGCATTTGGCTTCATAGAGGCAATGGACAAAATTAGAAGTGAAGATGTCATTTGCAGTGACAAACTGGAGAGTGAAAGTATGAAACTCTGCAAACTGAAGCGACACCAGACTACTAAACACCCTGAGACGGTGGGTCAACCCAGGGAGTTTTTCCTCAGATAAAAGGAACTCAGAACATAAAAGGGAAGTTTTGCCAGGGCTTGAAAAGCATACAACTGTTGCATTGTTTGAGTGATCCCTCCTTATTGCGCAAGCCAAAAAGCCACACAACATCGGTGAAACGCTGATTAAACCGGCTTGCATTAAAATGACTGAAATAATGTGTGGACCTTAGGTGGATAATAAGACAGAATTGCAGGAAATTATGACACCACACTAATAGAAAAACTCAAGACAGGCCTGTTTTCTGTCCAGTTGGATGAAACTAACACTGTGGCAGAGGAGTAAATACTCATTCTATATGTATAGTACATTGAGGAAACTGAG
The DNA here is from genome assembly GCA_005408345.1 of Macquaria australasica. NCBI lineage: Eukaryota > Metazoa > Chordata > Actinopteri > Centrarchiformes > Percichthyidae > Macquaria > Macquaria australasica. The sequence goes on along the minus strand of SEMN01001567.1, from coordinate 12,859 downwards.
CTGAAACAAGACATTTTTATGTCTGTCAATCTTAAAACCACCACAAGAGGAGAAGATATTTGCAGTGTAGTTGACACATACTTTGCAAAGCACAATCTTCCCTATGACAATTTAGTTGCATGCTGCACAGATGGAGCTACCTCAATGGAAAAATAAGGGCTTCAAAAGCCGTTTGAAGGAGAAGGAACCCTACTGCATAGTGTTTCACTGCATGATACACAGCCAAGCACTGGCAAGCAAACATCGCTGTGATGAACTAAACAAAACCTTAAAGACTATGGTAAAAATAGTCAACTTTATTAAAGCTCGCCCCTGCAACAAATGGACACTCCTACTTCATGCCGAGGTGTGCTCGGGGCGTTTCATTGAACTTAAAAATCAAATAAGGGAATTCTTAACCTTCCATAATCAGAAACTATTAGAAGAAATGACAGATGAGTTTCTCATTAAGATGTCATATCTGGTGGAGATATTCAGGCTGTACAATGAGACAAACAAGCGCATGTAGGGCGCAGAGGCCAACTAAGTAACTAAATCTTTAAATAATGTGTTTTGGGCCAAGTACAGTAACTTCAGTTTAGTCTGAGTTTAACATCAGAAAATTGCAGGTCATCCAGGATTTTATGTCCTTAAGGTATGCTTGAAGTTTAGCTAACTGATTGATTTCATCTGGCTTGATCAATAAATATAATTGGGTATCATCTGCATAACAATGAAAATTTATGGAGTGCTTCCTAATAATATTGCCTAAAGGAAGCAAATGTAAGGTAAATAGAATTGGTCCAAGCACAGAACCTTGTGGAACTCCGTGACTAACTTTGGTGTACATAGAGTATTAATTGTCAACATGTACAAACTGAGATCGATCTGATAAATAGGACTTAAACCAGCTTAGTGTGCTGCCTTTAATGTCAGTTGAATCATCCAGTCTCTGTAATAGGATGTGATGGTCAGTGGTATCGAATGCAGCATTAAGATCTAACAGGACAAGTACAGAGACAAGTCCTTTGTCTGATGCAATTAGAAGGTCATTTGTAACTTTCACCAGTGGTGTCTCTGTGCTATGATGTCCTCTAAATCCTGACTGAAAATCCTCAAACAACTTATAGTTGTGTAGAAAGTCACACAACTGATGACAGGTGCTTTTTCAAGGATCTTAGAGAGAAAGGGAGGGTTAAATATAGGTCTATAGTTTGATAAAAACCCCTGGATCAAGAGTGGGCTTTTAAAGAAGAGGTTTAATTACAGCTACTTTGAAGGACTGGTACACAGTCTTTTAATAAAGACAGATTGATCATATCTAGTAAAGAAGAGCTAACTAAGGGTAAAACTTCTTTAAGCAGCCTAGTTGGGATGGGTCTAAGAGACAGGTTGATGTCTTAGATGAAGAAATCATTGAAGTTAGTTGGTGAAGGTCGATGGGAGAAAAGCAGTCTAAATATATATCAGGTTTTACAGTTGTTTATAAGGTTCCTGTGTTTGAAGATAAGTCGGTGGTGATGAATTTTGTCTTTAATAGTTATAATTTAAGAAGCTCATGAAGTCATTTCAATTGAGATCTATATGAATATGTGGCTCAATAGAGCTGGGACTCTGTCAGCCTGGCTACAGGGCTGAAAAGAAACCTGGGGTTGTTCTTATTTTCCTCTATTAATGATGAGTAATAGGCTGCTCTGGCATTAGGGAGAGCCTTTCAAATTTGTTTTAAGACTATCTTGCCAGACTAAACGTGATTCTTCCAGACTGGTGAAATGCCATTTCCTTTCAAGTTTTCACAATGTTTGCTTTAATTTGCGGGTTATACCATGGAGCTAACCTCCTTTGTTTTATTATCTGCTTTTTTAGAGGGGCAATTTTTGCCTAATGGGGTGTAGTCCAGTAATAGGAATTCAAAAGTTATTAAATTATGGTCCGATAAAAAAGGATTCTCTTTACTTTTGATTTAATTAATTGGGCGGGGGGTCAAACACCGTCTCTATGCGGTTTTGGGTGGAAGTGCAGAGAAGCATGTAAGACTGCAGGTCTGCCTCCTGGTCTCAACTCTGGGTTATCATGGTTTTGGTCCACTAATAAATTCGGCCAGATTTCTAGATATGAGAGTGGCTCCATCCAAAGTGTGGTGAATTGGTCTCTCCTAATCAGAACAGGTCTTCTCCAGAAAGTCTGCCAATTATCTACAAAGTCCACATCATTACCTGGACACCACCTTGACAACCAGCGGTTGAATGATGACATGCAGCTAAACATGTCATCACTGATCAGATTTGGCACGGGGCCAGAGGAAATTATGGAGTCAGACATTGTCTTTGCATATGTACACACCAACTCAACATAAATTTTCATGACCTCCGATTGGTGTAATCGGGTGTCGTTACCACCGGCCACTACGCACCACTCGATGCTTGGGCCCTAATAATCCTAGCAATTATAACTGGGCCTTCGCACCAGTCTGTGCACAGGCCCTAATAATATTCCTGGTGATTACAATAGGGCCTTCACACTACACAGGCATGGGCCCTAATAATAATAATTCCTTGAAATACAATAGGGCCTTCGTACCACTCTGTGTTCGGACCCTAAAAAGGGAAGACATGAATCAGCCATGAGATTGGAATGAAATGTGTGACACAGTAAGTGGTGGAGAACAATGAATAAAAAAAACTTTGAGTGTGGAGAACTGTACAGTTGTAGTCTAACAAGGCACTGAATACCTCAGCTGCAGTCAGGAAAGAAGACGAACTGTGTGTGTGGTGACTATGTGCCAGCTGAGGTGGGTCCCAAATGATATGATGAACACAGAGACAGGATGTTTGTGATGACAATAGGACTTCAGTTGGACGCTTCCCAACTGAGTGAACTGACTAAATGGAATTAGGAAAGGAGGACAAGGAAGGAGCTTCACTTCTTCCTTCCTTTCTTTACTATCTTCTTCAGTCTAACACAAGATTTTTTGCATGAAAGCAAAAGAGATTCCTTAATGCCAGCAATAGATGACACACAATGCACTTGTTTCTCACTAGATAATTTCCTATAAATAAAAATATATATAATAAATCTAATCATCTATCTCCTCTTTAGCAGCCTTTTTTATGAAGTGTAACCCCAATCCACACACACACACTAAATACCAAGTGAACTTTAAAAAATGTTTTTAAAAGTTTTAGCAAACAAGACAGAAGACATAAAAATGAGAATGTCGACCTCTAGTGTTTGTTTTTGGTGATATGTCTGACTCAATGTAATTGAGAATTGTAATCTTTTCTTTTTTCTTTTTATCTTTACAGATATTTGGCTGTTTAGCACCAAGACAAGAGTAGCAATGAATTCATGCTGTATATTATTTTGTATTTACTTGCACCTGAACAATGTCATCTCATTTACATCTTCTCATATCAGTTCAGTTTTAGTGTCTTTTCCTGGCACCTTATCAATCACTTTTTACATCGTTTCCTGGCCTGAAGATGTTTCTCATCAATGTCTGGGAGGAGGAATAAGGAAAGGAAAAAAGGATAGAAATGATTATTTTCTTAGGATAATTTTATTGCCCTCTAAGCAGAAGTAAATGTGGACTTAAACATCAGATCTCTGTCATCTAAAGCTGTACTAGTAAACAATCTAATATCAGATTATCAAATTGATTTATTTTGTCTTACTGAAACCTGGCTGTGTCATGTTAGCCTAAATGAATCCACTCCCCCAAGTCACATTAATACTCATATTCCTCGGCACAGGCCGAGAAGGTGGAGTTGCAGCCATCTTCGACTCAAGCGTATTAATCAACCCTAAACCTAAACAAAATTATAACTCGTGTGAAAGCCTTGTTCTTGTTCTTATCAGGTTTAGTCCTTAAAACGGGTAAAGTAATTATTGTAGGTCATTTTAATATTCATGTGGATGTAGAAAATGATAGCCTTAGTGCTGCATTTATCTCATTATTAGATTCGATTGGCTTCTGTCAGAATGTACATAAACCCACTCACTGTTTTAACCACACCCTCGACCTTGTTCTTGTCTGTGGCATTGAAATTGAACATCTAATAGTCTTCCCACAGAATCCTTTTTTATTGGACCATTATTTAATAACTTCTGAAGTCCAATTACTGGACTACATGCCATTAGGCAAACATTCCTACACTAGATATCTATCTGATAGTGCTGTAGCTAAATTTAAGGAAGTGATTCCATCAGGATTTAATTCAATGCCATATCTCAATATAACAGAGGACTCCTATGCTAACTTTAGTCCCTCCCAAATTGATCATCTTGTTGATAGTGCTGCAGGCTCACTACGAATAACACTCGACTCTATCGCCCCTCTAAAAAAGAAGATAATAAAACCCCCAAACCTGCAATTAAAGCGAACATCCGGTCGAGGCAGATGACCGCCCACCTTGAGCCTGGTTCTGCTCAAGGTTTCTACCTGTTAAAAGGGAGTTTTTCCTTGCCACTGTCGCATAGTGCTTGCTCATGGTGGGAACTGTTGGGTCTCTGTAAATATAAAGAGTCGGTCTAGACTTGCTCTATTTGAAAAAGTGCCCTGAGATAACTTTGTTATGATATGGCGCTATATAAATAAAACTAAATTGAAACTGAAACATCGCGAAAAGCAGAAGAATCACGTTAAATTTGGTCTTAAAATTGATAGAAAGGCCCTCCATAATTCTAGAGCAGTGTACTACTCAATATTAATAGAGGAAAATAAAAACAACCCCAGGTGTATGTTCAGCACTGTAGCCAGGCTGACAGAGAGAGAGAGTCACAGCTCTATTGAGCCATGTATTCCTATAGATCTCAGTAGTAATGACTTCATGAGCTTCTTTAATGATAAAATTCTATTAGAGACAAAATTCAGCACCTCCTGCCCTCAGCTGGTACTGACTTATCTTCAAACACATGAATCTTAGAAACAACTGTTAAACCTGATATACATCTAGACTGCTTTTCTTTCATCAACTAACTTCAATGATTTCTTCATCTAAGCCATCAAGGTGTCTCTTAGACCCAGTCCCAACTAGGCTGCTTAAAGAAGTTTTACCTTTAGTTAGCACTTCTTTACTAGATCTGATCAATCTGTCCTTATTAAAAGGCTATGTGCCGCAGTCCTTTAAAGTAGCTGTATCTACCTATATCTCACCCTACCTTTCTCTCTAAGATCCTTGAAAAAGCAGTTGCCTATCAGTTGTGTGACTTTCTACACAACAATAAGTTATTTGAGGATTTTCAGTCAGGATTTTGAGTGCATCATAGCACAGAGACAGCACTGGTGAAAGTTACAATTGACCTAATTGCATCAGACAAAGGACTTGTCTCTGTACTTGTCTTGTTAGATTGTAGTGCTACATTCGATATCATTGACCATCACATCCACTGCACCACACTAAACTGGTTTAAGTCCTGTTCATCAGATCAATATCAGTTTGTACATGTTAACGATGAATCCTCTATGCATGCCAAAGTTAGTCATGGAGTTCCACAAGGTTCTGTACTTGGACCAATTCTATTCACCTTATATATGCTTCCTTTAGGCAATATTATTAGGAAGCACTCCATATATTTTCATTGTTATGCAGATGGAACCCAATTATATTTATTGATCAAGCCAGATGAAACCAATCAATTAGGACATAAAAACCTGCATGAGCTGCAATTTTTTTTACAGGGCACTTGAACGTGACCAACCTTGAGAGCAGCACACAGGTCATGCACTGGGACAAAACATAAAATCAATCATCTTCTACAACTGCCTTGGCTGTGAGATGGATACTCCTGGTTTTCAGTTCAGCTGTATTTACTGTAGAAACCTCATCATCTACTTACTGTACTCCATAGCAATAATGAACAGCACCCTGTGTAACAACACTGTCAATCCACATACTTGCTTATCCTTTGGAGGATTACACAGGAGCTGATCCCAGCTGACACTGGACGAGGGGCGGTGTACACCCTGGACAGGTCACCAGTCAATCACAGGGCTGACACATAGAGACAGACAACCATTCATGCTTACAATTATTTAGAGTCGCCAGTTTACCTAACCTGCATGTTTTTAGAATGTGGGAAAAAGCCGGAGCACTCTGAGAAAACAGGGGGAACATGTGTTATGTATGGTAGTAGCTGTAAGTAGTAATGATCAGCGAGGCAAGAACTCCTTTTAACGGCTTTATTGTTAGCCAAGCTAACGCACGCTGCACACAGCTTTAACTCACTTTTTTAACAACACACTGTTCTTCTCTGCTCTCAATGTCCGTATTTACCTGGAAGTTATAGCAACTAGAGGGGGTTAAGGGCATACGACGCCTTTGACAGGTAACCAAATGAAACGCACCGTTACCTTAAATAAAGTTAAAATGTTAAAATGTAAGTACACAACCAAACAAAATATGGCATATGTCTAGTCATTTTAAGACATTTTAACGCGGAAATGTTACATATTATACCTTCAAAGAACCACAGGAAGAGTAAATCAACAGTAAATAACAGCAGAACATTGTAAGAGCACAGCTTTGTATATGCTGAACACGCATATTCCACTAATTGCAAAACCAGCTATTGATGTCAGAGCAGCTGCTTCGAAAAGTTGAATAAGCAAAATACTTTATGTTGAAAATACTACAGACATCCCACCAACATTATTTTATTTGCATATGTGCAGGATTTATAAAGCAGCACTACAGAAATAATGGTCTGCTTGTAAGCAAACATTACACAAGGTGGTGCCATATCCCTTTACTTTGACATTGTGCATGCATGTGCTCACCTGTTAATCAGGCTGCATTTTCATTATTATATTCTTGATTAGTATATCCATTATTCTATTTGAATTGCTGAAAAAATATAAAATATGAGCAGTGATTAAATTATCACAAAAATACAAGTGCTTTGGGTACTCCTCACCCCTCCTACTTAAAGTTATCACCTGGTTATTTAACAGGAAAAAAGAAATTCAAGTTGCCTCATGCAGTTTCTCCTCCCAGACAGGGTTTATGCAGTCTTAAAGAATATTTTCTCTGCTCAAAATCAAATTAACACAATGCAAATTGTGTTAGGAACTATCTTAAAATTATGTTTTTGGTTTTCTTAATAAATAATCTTAATATAACAACTCTGTGTTTGTTTGTCCATGATGTATTCTCCAGGTGGCGGTGCTGGAGGTGATCATGGTGCTGGGGTCAGGAGACATCACCAGCCTCATGAGGACAGGAAGCTGAAGGTGGTCCGACTGTCTGAGCTAATCAGTGTCCTCAGACTCCCCCCAAACGCTGAGGCCTGTCCCATGGTCAGCCTTTCTGGTTCTGTAACCCCCTGGGTTATTTTGTTCACAAACCCTAGGATATTTTCCATGTTTTCTATGTATATAGTCATAATGTGTAATATAATGTTTAAATGTCTGTAACTATTTACATGGGGAGTAGTGTAATTTACTGATGACAGTGGATGCAGCATAAGACGTTCATTTGAAAGGTACTGTTGCTTATGTTGCACACATGACTTCCAGGTGTGCATAAGTTTATAAAATTCCGTTACTTCTTTTCTGAAAATACCCCACTTTTGCTCACCTGAAAATACAGAAAAACAAGCACACCAGCGCAACATAGCTGCATACTGCAAAGTATCTAGGTCTACTGAATGATGCATGCGCCCTCTAGCGTCTCACCCAAAGGACCCCTAAGCTGCCCAAAGTGCCTGTGTGAGCTTTACTCATTGTAACCATAAATTAACCTACTAAAATATTGCAGTTGCTATTGCAAATAAACATATATCAGATTACAACTGAACATAATAATAAACCAAACAATAATACATGAGAATGCGGGGTGACCAGTGTCCATTAATATGCCCAACATTACTGTGGGTCCCACACTTACACGTGGTGAGGTGTTAAAACCTAGCCTGCTTATTTTGGTTTCGCATCCTATATTGCTGTTTGTTGCATTCTACTTCTTACTAGTCTAGAAACAAGTTCATTAGTTACTGATTGGCTGGGGGCGGGAGAACAACAACAGAGGGTGATGCAAGGGTGTGTGAGAGCAGTTTAAATGTTTGCTGCCTTGTCGGCTCTCAGTGAGAGGACTAAGCTCCAGAAACACCATTATTGCTGTCAATGCAGCTTGATAAGAATACTGAAGTTACAAAACACAGTGAGTTTGAGTCACTGCTACTTTAAGTTAAATGCAGTGTTTTCAGATTGTCCAGCATTTGTGTCAGCTAAGTTAACAGCCACGCTTCCGCCAAGCTAGCGCATGTGGACTGTGGACTTCATTTGCTTTGGTGTTAACCTTCAGCTAGCACCATAGTGGATATAATTTGCTCCGACAACGGATGACAGGAAACCAGCTAGCGCACTGGGTGACTTGGCATCTCTGGCACAAAAGCGTTCTAGGAATTTTTAACTGGGGTGTCCCAGGGGTGGGAAAGGGATGACAGGTGGCCACAATGTGTCGTTAGTAGGGTTATTGGAATTTTTAAAATGCATTAATATTGTACTAATAATAGGCTAAAACATAAAAATAAGACCTTTTTCTGAGCTAATTCACAAACGTTAAGGCTATTAAGTAGTCAAATGCTCTGACCAAACCTGCAATCAAAACTGCATTATGCAAACCCTGGGTTCTATCTTCCTCTAAATTAACTCAAAATGACTAATCGAAATTATGTTGTGTAACATACAGTGCCTTGCAAAAGTATTCACCCCCTTTGCCATTTTTCCTATTTTGTTGCCTTACACCCTGGAACTAAAATGGATTTTGGGGGGAATTTGTATAATTTGATTTACACATGCCCACGACTTTGAAGATGCAAACTATTTTTAACTGTGAAACAAACAAGAAATACGTTTAAAAAACAGAAAACTATTTACCCCCCTAAAGTCAATACTTTGTAGAACCACCTTTTGCAGCACTTACAGCTGCAAGTCTCTTGAGGTATGTCTCTATGAGCTTGGCACATCTAGCCACTGGGATTTTTTTCCATTCCTCAAGGCAAAACTGCTCCAGCTCTTTGAAGTTGGATGGGTTCTGCTGGTGTACAGCAATCTTTAAGTCGTACCACTTATTTTCAATCAGGTTGAGGTCTGGGCTTTGACTAGGCCATTCCAAGACATTCAGATTTTTCCCCTTGAACCACTCAAGTGTTGCTTTAGCAATATGCTTAGGGTCATTGTTGTGCTGAAAGGTGAACCTCCATCCCATTCTCAAATCTCTGGAAGACTGAAACAGGTTTTCTTCAAGAATTTCCCTGTATTTAGCGCCATCCATCATCCCTTTAATTCTGACCAGTTTCCCAGTCCCTGCCGATGAAAAACATCCCCACAGCATGATGCTGCCACCACCATGCTTCACTTTGGGGATGGTGTTCTCGGGGTGATGAGCAGTGTTGGCTTTGCGCCAGACATGGCGTTTTTCTTGATGGCCAAAACGTTCCATTTTAGTCTCATCTGACCAGAGTACCTTCTTCCACATGTTTGGGGAGTCTCCCAGATGCCTTTTGGCGAACTCTAAACGTGCCTTCTTATTTTTTTCTTTAAGCAATGGCTTTTTTTCTGACCACCCTTCCATAAAGCCCAGCTCTGTGGAGTGTACGGCTTACAGTGGACCTATGGACAGACACTCCAATCTCTGCTGTCGAGCTTTCCAGCCCCTTCAGGGTCACCTTTGGTGTCTTTGTTACCTCTCTGATTAATGCTCTCCTTGCCTGCTCCCTGAGTTTTGATGGGCGGCCCTTCCTTGGCAGGTTTGTGGTGGTGCCATATTCTTTCCATTTTTTAATAATGGATTTAATGGTGCTCCGTGGGATGTTCAAAGTTTTGTGTGACACTTAGATTGCACACAGGTGGACTTTATTTCACTATTTATGTGACTTCTGAAGGTAATTTGTAGCACCAGATCTAATTAAGGGGCTTTATAGCATAGGGGGTGAATATATATGCAAACACCACTTTTCAGTGTTTTATTTCTTTACAAGTTATTTTTTTAATTTCACTTCACCAATTTGGACTATTTTGTGTCAGTCAATGACATAAAATACAAAATCCATTTAAATTACAGGTCGTAATACAACAAAATTGGAAAAACGGCAAGGGGGGTGAATACTTTCGCAAGGCACTGTACATTATAGCATGCACCGATCAGGCATAACATTATGACCACCTGCCTATATTGTGTCCCCTTTTACTGCCAAAACAGCCCTGACCCATCGAGGCATGGACTCCACTAGACCTCTGAAGGTGTGCTGTGGTATCTGGCACCAAGATGTTAGCAGCAGATCCTTTAAGTCCTGTAAGTTGCGAGGTGGGGCCTCAATGGATTGGACTTGTTTGTCCAGCACATCCCACAGATGCTCGTTTGGATTGAGATCTGGGGAATTTGGAGCCCAAGTCAACACCTTGAACTCGTTGTCGTGTTCCTCAAACCATTCCTGAGCCATTTTTGCAGTGTGGCAGGGTGCATTATGCTGCTGAAAGAGGCCACTGCCATTAGGGAATACTGTTTCCATGAAGGGGTGTACTTGGTCTGCAACAATGTTTAGGTACATGTCAAAGTGACATCCCCATGAATGGCAGGACCCAAGATTTCCCAGCAGAACATTGCCCAAAGCATCACACTGTCATGATCCCAAGGACTGGTGTACACTGTTTTGTTCTGTTTCCTGTTTTATTTTGAAGGTCTGTTCTTGGTTCATGGTTTTGGTTTACTTCCTGTCTTTGTTCTGTTTTCCACCAGTTTGATTAGGTTCACCTGTGTCTTGTCTCTCACCTGTTTCTTGTTTCCTCGTTGTCTCTCGTATTTATACCAGCCCCTTTCTTTTGTTCTTTGTCGAGTCATTGTTGATGTTGCTGTTGATGTGTGATGTTCCTCGTGATCTTCTCGTGTCGTGTTGCGTTCCTGGTGTTCCCCTGCGAGTCAGTTTTCGCTATTGTAAGTTTTTTCCTTGAAGTTAAAATAAACCTTTGGACTCTTCAGCCTCCTCGCCTGCCTGCATCTGTCTGCATTTGGGTCCTCTCCCTGCTTCCCTAATGGCTTGTCGTGGCAGAGCTGCCTCGAAGGCATTTCGTAACAGAATGACTCGACCCAATTTGGACCCAGCGGACAGTCACCCTCGCCTGCGGGACTATCGGGCTCCATTAACCCCCGCGGAGTCATTCTGCATACTCCTGGGGATAGAGCCTCCGGTGAGGGAACAGTCTCCCTCTCCCTTTGAGGGCACCCGGCTGGCCATTTTTCCGGGCACCCGCGGAGGTCGCGGAGGAGGTGGTAGTCGGGACTCCCGACGCCGTCCGCGATCTCGGCAGTCCGACGCCGCGGAGCCTCCACTGCCAGCTCAGGCGTTCCACCCCAACTCACCGCTACTAGCCGCTTACCGTCTGGTCCTGGAGTCCCAGGCAAAGGTTCAAGCGGCTTATGCTCATGATTCCCGGTTGGCGAACCGGCCGACACCTGCTCTTGAGTCGGCGGTCCGGCCAGCTTGTGCTCATGACTCTCCGTTGGCGATCCGGCCGACACCTGCTCTTCAGTCGGCGGACCGGCCAGCTTCTGCTCATGATTCCCGGTTGGCGAACCGGCCGACACCTGCTCTCCAGTCGGCGGTCCAGCCAACTTCTACTCCAGTCCAGCCAACGCCAGATCCCGTTCCGGAGTTGGTGGTCCGGCCGACTCCTGCCCCATGGACCCAGTGGACTAACCGGCCGACATCAGCTCCTGTTCTTGAGTTGGCGGTCCAGTCCACGCCGGATCCAGTTCCTGAGGTGGTGGTCCGACCGACTCCTGCCCCACGGACCCGGTGGACGAACCGGCCGACATCAGTTCCTGTTCTCCAGCCGGCGGTCCAGTCCACGCCGGATCCTGTTCCCGAGTCGACGGTCTACTCTACACCAGCTCCGCCTCCAGTGTCTGTCCAGAGGCTGCCGCAGCTTCCAGAGCCTCCGGTCCATGTCCAGCTGCAGCCGCAGCTTCCAGAGCCGGAGTCCAGCTGCAGCCGCAGCTTCCAGAGCCTCCAGTGCCCGTGCAGCTTCCAGAGCCTCCAGTGCCCGTGCAGCTTCCGCAGCAGCCTCCAGTGCCCGTGCAGCTTCCGCAGCAGCCTCCAGTGCCCGTGCAGCTTCCGCAGCAGCCTCCAGTGCCCGTGCAGCTTCCGCAGCAGCCTCCAGTGCCCGTGCAGCTTCCGCAGCAGCCTCCAGTGCCCGTGCAGCTTCCGCAGCAGCCTCCAGTGCCCGTGCAGCTGCCGCAGCAGCCTCCAGTGCCCGTGCAGCTGCCGCAGCAGCCTCCAGTGCCCGTGCAGCTGCCGCAGCAGCCTCCAGCGCTGCCTCCAGTGCCCGCCGAGCAGCCGCCAGCGCTGCCTCCAGTGCCCGCCGAGCAGCCGCCAGCGCTGCCTCCAGTGCCCGCCGAGCAGCCGCCAGCGCTGCCTCCAGTGCCCGCCGAGCAGCCGCCAGCGCTGCCTCATGCTTCAGAACCCGTCCGGCTGCCGTCGCAGTCTCCTGCTCCAGAGTCCGGCTGTCAGTCTCAGCAGCCTCCGGCGCCCCAGCAGTTTAGCTGTCAGCCTCAGCTACAGCTTCTAGTGACTGATCTTGCCCAGCCGCAGCCCATGCGGCCTCCAGAGCCTGCTCTTGCCCAGCTGCAGTCTCCAGAGCTTGCTCTCGTCCAGGGCCGGCCTCTTGCCCGGCCTCCAGAGCGGGCCTGTCTGGTCTCTGCCCGTCCTTCAGGTCGTCCGCCTGAGGGGTCCTGGTCGGCATTTGCCCGTCCTTCAGGTCGTCCGCCTGAGGGGTCCTGGTCGGCATTTGCCCGTCCTTCAGGTCGTCCGCCTGAGGGGTCCTGGTCGGCATTTGCCCGTCCTTCAGGTCGCCCTCCCGAGCGGCTCTCCACGTCTGGTC
>SEMN01001566.1:7500-43216 GCA_005408345.1 Macquaria australasica | reverse complement strand
GTGGAGGGGATTTTAACGTGGTCATGAATCATAATTTAGATACAACAAGCTTCAAGAAAAACAAGATGCATCTGACCAAGTTTATTAACATGTCAGTGCAGAAAATGGGACTAATTGATGTTTGGAGAGATCTACACCCTCTGGAGAGGGACTATACACACTATTCAGTACCTCATTCTGTCTACTCCAGAACTGATTACTTTTTGATGAGTGCTGGGGAAAGACAGTCATAGACTGTAAAGTTGGGGTGGCAGATGTCTTGACAGTACACCTGAATGTCATGATCCACCATGGACTCTGTATTTTGGTCTTGTCTCCTGTTTTATTTTGAAGTTCCCAGCTCTTGTCTTTTGTGTATTATTTACTTCCTGTTCTTGTGTCTTATTCCCACACCTGTGTCTTGTTACTCACCTGTTTCTTTCTTTCTTTCTTTCTTTCTTTCTTTCTTTCTTTCTTCCTTCCTTCCTCTGCCCGTGTGTCAGTTTTCATGTTCTTGTTTTTTGGATTATTTTCATGCTGGACCTGCCAGTTGCCCACCTGTACCAGTGTGTAAGCCTTTTTGTTGTTGTCAATAAACCTTTCATTTGCTGATGCCTCCTGGTCTGTCTGCATTTGGGTCCTCTCCCTGCTGCCTAGATCGCATACCATCACATTGAATAGCAGAAAAATAAATACTGTATGGAAGCTTAATAGGGCAAATGTGGAACAGATAAGGGGTGAGATAGAGGTGTATATAGAAGAGAATGATAATGGGGAAGTGGACCCTGTAATATTGTGGGATGCTGGGATGCCAGTTACTCGTGGAAAGCTGATCGCCCTGACAACATCACAAAAAAAGGCCCGGCTAGCCACATACAAACACAAAGTAGAAAAATTGAGAGAATTAGAGGAAAAACATAAAAACACAGAGGACCAGTTGGTATTACAACAAACTAAGGAAACTAGGGGGGAGATAGAAAAAAGGGCAAGATTTGTAAAGCAGACTTACTATGAATCAGGTCCAAAAGCAACTAGACTCCTGGCCAGACGCTTGCGGAAACAGCAGGCCTCTAATACAATTCATAAAATAAGGGACCCTCAAACCAATCAATTACATGAGCCAGGTAGAAAGAATATTTGAAAAGTACTATAAGATGTGGATGAAAAAACGAAGTTTTCTTAACTCACTTGACCTGCAATCTATAGGTGAGATACAGAATGACACCATTACGTCACAATTTACACTTGAGGAGCTGGAAGATGCAATCAGTAGATTAAAGCCCAGTAAATCACCAGGCAGCGATGGGTTTCCGTCAGAACATGCTTCTCCGTGCTTCCATTAGAGCAGTTACCCACCCTAAACTCCACAGAGAGGGTGTCTGCCCCCCCACCACTTAAATTATTTGAATCAAAAGTAAACAGAAGAGGAGTTACACATAAAAACCTAATAAAAAGTAAAACCACCACTGCAACAGTACAACAAAATAGGAGAATTAAATGTGGACTCTTAAACATCAGATCTCTGTCATCTAAACCGTATTCTGAATTTTTATCTGAATTTGTATCTGAGTTCTTATCAGGTTTAGTCCTTAAAACAGATAAAATAATTATTGTAGGTGATTTTAATATTCATGTGGATGTAGAAAATGATAGCCTTAGTGCTGCGTTTATCTCATTACTAGATTCGATTGGCTTCTGTCAGAGTGTACATAAACCCACTCACTGTTTTAACCACACCCTCGACCTTGTTCTTGTCTATGGCATAGAAATTGAACATCTAATAGTCTTTCCACAGAATTATTTTTTATCAGACCATTATTTAATAACTTTTGAATTCCTATTACTGGACTACACTCCGTTAGGCAAACATTCCTACACTAGATGTCTATCTGATAGTGCTGTAGCTAAATTTAAGGAAGTGATTCCATCGGCATTTAATTCAGTTCCATGTCTCAATGTAACAGATGACTCCTATGCTAACTTTAGTCCCTCCCAAATTGATCATCTTGTTGATAGTGCTGCAGGCTCACTACGAATAACACTCGACTCTATCGCCCCTCTAAAAAAGAAGATAATAAAACAGAGGAGGTTAGTTCCATGGTATAACCCGCAAACCCGCAAATTAAAACAAACATCGCGAAAACTTGAAAGGAATTGGCGTTCCACCAATCTGGAAGAATCACGTTTAGCCTGGCAAGATAATCTTAAAATTTATAGGAAGGTCCTCCGTAATGCCAGAGCAGCCTACTACTCATCATTAATAGAGGAAAATAAGAACAACCCCAGGTTTCTGTTCAGCACTGTAGCCAGGCTGACAGAGAGTCACAGCTCTTTTGAGCCGTGTATTCCTATAGACCTCAGTAGTAATGACTTTATGAGCTTCTTTAATGATAAAATTCTAACTATTAGAGACAAAATTCAGCACCTCCTGCCCTCAGTTGGTACTGACTTATCTTCAAACATAGGAACCTTAGTAACAACTGTAAAACCTGATATACATTTAGACTGCTTTTCTCCCATCAACCTTAATCAACTAACTTCAATGATTTCTTCATCTAAACCATCAACGTGTCTCTTAGACCCCGTCCCAACTAGGCTGCTTAAAGAAGTTTTACCCTTAGTTAGCACTTCTTTACTAGATATTATCAATCTGTCCTTATTAAAAGGCTATGTGCCACAGTCCTTTAAAGTAGCTGTAATTAAACTTCTTAAAAAGCCCAATCTTGATCCAGGGATTTTGTCAAATTATAGACCTACTTTCTACACAACAACAAGCTGTTTGAGGATTTTCAGTCAGGATTTAGAGTGCATCATAGCACAGAGACAGCACTGGTGAAAGTTACAAATGACCTTCTAATTGCATCTGACAAAGGACTTGTCTCTGTACTTGTCTTACTAGATCTTAGTGCTGCATTCGATACCATTGACCATCACATTATATTACAGAGACTAGAACATTTAATTGGCATTAAAGGCACCGCACTAAGCTGGTTTAAATCCTATTTATCAGATCGATATCAGTTTGTACACGTTAATGATGAATCCTCTATGCACACCAAAGTTAGTCACGGAGTTCCACAAGGTTCTGTGCTTGGACCAATTCTCTTCACCTTATATATGCTTCCTTTAGGCAATATTATTAGGAAGCACTCCATAAATTTTCATTGTTATGCAGATGATACCCAGTTATATTTATCGATCAAGCCAGATGAAACCAATCAATTAGCTAAACTTCAAGCATGCCTTAAGGACATAAAAACCAGCATGACCTGCAATTTTCTGATGTTAAATTCAGACAAAACTTGGCTGGTATTGTACTTGGCCCCGAACACCTTCGAAACACATTATCTAAAGATATAGTTTCTCTAGATGGCATTGCCCTGGCCTCCAGAGACACCGTAAGGAATCTTGGAGTTATCTTTGATCAGGATATGTCCTTTAACTCCAAAATAAAACAAACTTCAAGAACTGCCTTTTTTCATTTACGTAACATTGCAAAAATCAGACACATCCTATCTCAAAAAGATGCAGAAAAACTAGTCCATGCATTTGTTACGCCTAGGCTGGACTATTGCAACTCTCTATTATCAGGCTGCCCCAATAAATCCCTTAAGACTCTCCAGCTGATTCAGAATGCTGCGGCACGTTTACTGACAAGAACCAGGAAAAGAGAACATATTTCCTCCACATTAGCTTCTACACTGGCTCCCCTGTAAAATCCAGAATAGAATTTAAAATCCTTTCTCCCCACCCTTCAAAGTTCTAAATGGTCAGGCACCATCATATCTTAAAGAGCTCATAGTACCCTATTACCCCACTAGAGCACTGCGCTCCCAGAATGCAGGGTTCCTTGTGGTTCCTAGAGTCTCTAAAAGTAGAATGGGAGCCAGAGCCTTCAGCTATCAAGCTCCTCTCCTGTGGAACCAGATCCCAGTTTGTGTACGGGAGGCGGACAACCTCCTCACATTTAAGAGTAGGCTTAAGACTTTCCTCTTTGATAAAGCTTATAGTAGGGCTGACTCAGGTGACCCCTGAGCCCCCCCTTAGTTATGCTGCTATAGGCCTAGACTGCCGGGGGACCTCCCATGATGCACTGAGCTCCTCTCTCCTCTTTCTTCCTCTCCATCTGTACGCCCTCATATCCATCAATGCTTGTTACTAATTCAACTTCTTCCCGTAGTTGTGTGCTTTCTCTCCTCTCTTTCTCTCTCCCCTTCTGTTGCTTTCTGCAGGTGTTTCTGCCTCCGGAGCTGTAGAGTCTGGATCTATGGTTGTGGCCACCTGCTGCCCCCGTGCTCCTGCTCTGCACCCGCTGCTGCTATTACTGTTGTTGCCCTTATTATTAGTATTGCTATTATAATGTTGCTCTTAGTGTTGTTTCTGTTGGTGTTAACATCAATGCCATTACCACAGCTATTGCTTTACATCCCTATGTGGAACTGTATTGTGCTGCTGTATGTTCTCTTTCCTCCTGCTCCAGGTGCACTAGAAAGTAACAAACACAGGAAAACTAGATTTAGTTGGAACCAATAATCTTTTATGCTTTTCCCTGCTGATGGTGGCCTCTCCTTTCTAGTATTGGGAGATTGTAGATCCCAGAAACCTGAAGGTTTCCTCAGCAGGCACAGTGCTGTTGAGGGGGCAGGGGCAGTATTGGTGGGCTCCTCCTGAAATCCATTGGACAACATGTCACTGATCTCACCGCTCCCCTACAGCCTGTATCCTGTACCCCTGTTTCACTCATTAGCTCCCCTTCCTGGCCTGGAGGTCCTCCTCAGTCCTCTGCTGAGGAGAGAGATAAATTGTATACAATTCCTGTGATACTGACTAACTGACCTTCAAAATGATTGGACATCCCAAAATGAAGTGACCATAATAACTTTATTTTATTACAAACACTTAATATACAAGCACCTCAATTTCCTTCACTCATCTCTTCTATCAATAACAGTACATCTGAACTCCCCAGGATCTTAAATAACACAAGGTTCTTAGTCTTGACCACCTTAATATAAGGAGCCTCCTGCCTATATTAGACTTTGTCAGCGCTAAAAAATGAATCTGCCCCAGACATTCTGGTCCTTACAGAAACGTGGCTCACAAACAAGGTTTTAAATGCAGCAATAGCCATTGATGGTTACATTTCTTTCATGTGTCATAGAGGACGGTGCGCTTTGTGATCTACACAAAAAGTTGTTTCCATTTCTTTGAACTTGCATCCTCCTTCATTCCCAACTGTTACAAATACCTTGTGTTGGATTTATGTTTCACTGTTGACTCTCATCTTATGACAAAAGGAATTGTTGGTATCACTACAACACTTTCCTCTCCTGAGCCAGAAGGGGGAGCCTTACCTGCTCTGTCCTCTGCCACAAGCACTACTTTTTCCTTTAAGCCCTTCAGTAATTATGTGTACTCAATCTAGATCCTTATTATTATCCATTCATTTAATTTAACACTCATTACTGGTAAGATAGCAGCAATATGGAGGGCAGCTCAGGTCATCCCACTGTACAAAGGTGCATCCATTGATAACATGAACAATTATATCTAATGTCTAAAATCTCCCCTCTTGCAAAGATCCTTGAAACGCTTGTTGATAGGTAACTACCTGCTTATCTAGATTATATGTTTATTCTCCTTCACACCAGTCATGTTTTAGTCCACCACATAGTACAATTACTGCCACTACAGTTGTACTGTCCCACCGGCAAATTTAAAAATTTTAACTTCAAATCTATTTAGTGATGTCTGTGATTATCTCTGATGCTGTATGTGCTTTATGTTTGGTTGTCATGTAACAATTATTTGTGGTTTAGTTAGTTTAGCACCTCTTGGTTGATATTTCTAGTGCTTTAGAGTAAAGCCACTTTAGGAAACTGCCTCTTCTTTGTTTTTCTATTGGTTAATGCAAACATGTGACCCAGGTCATAGATCATTTCGGCCATCATTGTCTTGAACACATGCTGTAGAGGCTCTGTGGAGCATTGCATCTGTATGTTTCCCATGTGAGATAAGAACACGTGCATGCAAAGGAAACAAGGTTTCCTTCCTGGGACAATATAGACTATCTGTAGTGTGTAAAGTGTGAAATAAACAGTGGGCTAAATTAATGCTAATGTTATTGTACCTAAAAAGGAAATTGCAGCTCAGCTCATGTTAGCCTGTAGGACAAGTTATGATCCAGTGCTGACTATTGAACCATGTGTCACAGAGAGTGAATGCCAGTGTTTATTGCAGCAGGTTATTTCATACCTATTAATTTCAGGAGAGCTAACCAGTGAAATAACTGCTGTTACTTTTGTCTGGCTGGAGTGAAATCTTGCAGCATTTGTTCCTCTGTCATGAAGCAGTAGAAACAATAGGACAAAAGAGAGAGCGTCCTGCTTGTCACAAGTACTCTGAGGTTGGAAACTGACTCTTTTGTACTTTTCATCTACACCATTTGTTGGTGGTGCTAAATGAAAAGTCAGAGGGTCACCAAAAGTCATTAGGAATCAGCCTCTGGGGACCATTCATGCCTGTACCAAATTTAAAGGGAGTCCATCCAACTGTTGTCTACATATCTCATTCTGGACCTTTTATTTATTAATAAACAATTGTATCTATTAATAATTAGTTCTATGTCTAATAAACAAAGAATGAAATGTTGGACCCAGATCTGATACCTCTTTTTAAGAGAGTCAACAAAAAAAACACAAACATTTAAGATTCTTACTTTTGTTCTGCATGGTTTTCTCCAACTTTGAAGTCAATAGGGAAACCCTTAGACCGGTCACTCTTCCTGGACACACAGCTGGGTTCAGGAGAGTCTGGTCTCTGCTGATGGATCCTGATAGAAACAGAAACAAAAACAAAAAATTGACAAAATCAAGTGCGTCGTTAAGTGTTAACCTTGAAGATTGTCTAATTTGTTAAATGACACCTTTGACTTTTGGTCACATCAAGTGTGTGTAGAGAAACCTTCAGTAAGAAACACAGTTACAACCAAACCACAACATGGCTAACAAGCTCAGAAAACTTTAAGAAATTCTTTTATTTTGAAAACAACGCAGTGATAGAAGATAAGCTGATGGCTCATCTTTTGAGAGGACTGTACTCTCTCATGAAACCACTGCAGGTATGTTAGCCTTTAGCTTGCTGATGGAAAGTTGCAGTTAATGTAGTTCAGTGAGATGAAGGAGAGTGAACAGGGTCTGACTTCAGACCGCCATCCCGACGACCCCTCCCCTGAGAGCCATTGGGAACAGGAGGTAAGTCACTTCTTTTGATGCCACAAAAGTATAAAGAAGGAACATCATTGTAGATGATGTTAATCAGGAAAAGTACAGTTAGACTGTGGCAAAAGGTGATATCATATTCACTGTGTTTGGGAAGGTGCTATGTAAACAAAATGTGTAATTATAATTATTTATCAGATGTCACCTTATTACGTGTGTAAAGTGCGAAATAATTACTAGGCTGAACTGATTGACATTATTGTAGCTAACATAGTCAGATACCTCTTTTTAAGGTCAACAAAAGAACACAAACATTTAAAATTCTTACACTTGTTCAGCACGGTGATGTCCAACACAGCTGGGTTCAGCACAGTCTGATCTCTGCTGATGGATCCTGGTATGAACAATGAATTGACAAAATCAAGTGTGTCCTTAAAGCAGCTATAATTGATATTTTTACAATAACGATATATCAGTTACAATGTGTTGGTGTCTCTGGTAGTGAATTAACAGCTGAATCTTTACAGAGCTTTATAGTGAGTTTCAGCTCATTGTTTATGGTTCTGGCTGTGCCTCTCCCTCATACTCATATGTACTAAAAGGAGCAAACCATGTGGAGTCTTTATATAAAAAAACAAACTGTCACCAAAACCTTAAACTGTCCTTTAATCTAAATAATTTACTTTCAACCTGAACTGAACAAGAACAGAGAAGGTAGGTGAGATTATTATAAAATGAAAATATAACTTTGTACTATGATGCAAAAGACGTAATAAGGCTGTAACTGGTTTATAACCTATTTTATATAACCTATTGTAATTTATTAAACAGATACTGATGCAATAATCTTCATAAATATCAGTGAAGACAAACGTCAGCTTTGTGATGACACTGAACAGTAATGTCTTTTATCCCCGAGGAGATTAAACAGCAAAGAAATCACAGAAGTTACGTTCATATTCTGATCATTTGTTTTCCTAAATACGTTTTAAAGGAAACTTAAACCTGATTACGTTCAGTGTGAAAGAAGGGAAGTTTTTGTGCAACAGGAAAGTTGAAGGTCAGAGGTCAGGTGGATGGCGGCCTTTCAAAACCAGAAACAAGGATTCAGCTCACTGTTGACTTTTTCCAGTTCTGAACCAAGAGCTGGTGGAGCCTAAACAGAACCATCAGAAACGTTTAACACTGCTTTAGTTGCTAAGAGTGGATATTGTCAGAAAACAGATGAAATACGATGTCAGTTAATGTTTTGCAGATACGTTCATTAAAATCATTATATTGATCATTAAGTTGATTGATCTGAGTGGCATTAAGTTTCTCTCTAAACATATTAGCTGTTGCAAATTAATAATATATGAACGTGTTTTACTAACAGAGTATTTTTGTTGTTTTGGTGCTTTTACTTAAGTAAAGGATCTAAATACTTCTTCCACCTCTGCAGACTGGTTTGCTATCACAGCCTTGCTAGCTAGCGATAGTGTTGCTAATGTAACTGATCAATAAATTAACTGACTGCAGACAATCTATTAAAACAACGTAGTTTAATTTTAATGGTCTCCACTAAACAGAACTAACAAACATGTTTTTATCATTTTATTTAGCGAACGTGTTAACAGTAATGTTGTTGCACCGTAACCCTTTAACTCCCAGTGTCAGTTGACTCTGTTGTATATTTGGGAAAATGACCACAATGTGAGAAAAGATGAGTCTAATCTATCGATGCATATATTACATGTTAATATTCATATAAGTATTTTATAGTACTAGCAGCCAGTGACAGTTCTACATAGTGCTAGCGTAGCATGAGTGGAACAATGGATGCTGCTCGACTAACATTCATGTTTACGTTCATTATTGTCTGTTATGCTGCGAGAAAAACCAAACAGCTAAAGTCGTCTCAGCAAAGCTCAACATTTATTGCAGCACTGTTGTGTTGCATTACATGACACAGGTGTTTCTATTTTTCTGGCCACTTAGTGTGACTTCCCAACAGGCTGAATTTCAGCTTTTCTCGTTTGCTCTGGTGTTTGGTTCGTTCCACCAATGCAGTGAACAAAGCAAAACCACACATCACTACTAGCACCATCTGTACTGTTCTCAGATCAGTTCCACACCCGCCGACACAAACACGATGGAAACTGTCGCTACGTTACCTTCTGATGCTGAAAATAATCTGAAGGTGACATTAATCAGCAGCTTCAACCAGGAAACCAACCAGAGAAAGAACAAACATGGAACTCACAGCAGGAGGTTTTCAAAGGTCTATTGATCCACATACAGTCTCAGCTCTGTCTTCATCTTCAGACTGAAATATGATCACAGAGCAGCTCTGAACTTAGGAAGGAACAACCTGGAACTACAAGTCAAACATTAATAGACAGTATAAAACATTATGAGCTGGATCATAAAGATCTGATGATACAGGTTCATCCTCAGTGCCTTTCATTCTCCAGCAAGGAAATAGAAAGTGGCAAGGTTCCATTTCTTACTGCAGTCTGTTGTATCTCTGACGTGAGCAAAATGGGACAAAGAAGTCATCCTTTTCTTCTTCATTATTATTTTTCATCATTAAAACATCCGTGTTGTCAGCTGGTCCAGGACAAATGATGACGGCATCATCAAATGTCATATACACACAAACACACACAGTGTGTTTAGATCAGTGTGTATGAGGACAATGTGTTTGTGAGGACTGTGTGCTTAAGTAGTGGATATTTGTTTGACAACAGTGTGTTTGCAGACAGTGTGTATGAGGAAACTGTGTATGTGCACACATACTGTACATATATAATTATTAAACACTGCTGATCCTGTACATTGGTTTTAATGACGAACAAACGTCTTCTGAGGTCTTATAAACATGTTTGTACAACACAGATAATCACAGTTAAAGAAACACAGACAGTATATTTGTTTCTATTTACATCAGGTGAAATAAATGGGAGGTACAGGACAGGTACAGCTGTTAACAGTGGTTGAATGAGTGAACAACATGATGTGCAAGGTGGACCAGTGGTTAAAGTCCAGAATCTGCCAGTGTGCCACTGAGCAAGGTGCTAATCTGTTAAAAAGTTGCTCTAGAAAACATCATATTATTATTGTTGTATGGAGAACAAAACCTGACTCATCAGGAAATAAATAAATGAACAAGTAAATAAAGTAAATAAAATGTTCAAATAAACCTAACATAAATTAAAAAACTAAAAGGCACAAAGAGATGCATAATAAATAAATTAATTTTAATTTGTATACTGAGGGTAAAATCGTTTACTGCTTTATTTGCATGTTGCAGAAAAAATATAAAACCGTCCACGCTCATAAAGGAAATTATTTTTACCGTATGAAAAATAAATTCTGCCGAGGGAAAATAAACCCACAGCTATTTCATTTATTAGTTTACTAATTTTTAAAACTGAAGTTATTAATTTAAATATATATTTGACTTCTTTTTTTAAATCATCTATCCATTTACTTTTCTCCTAGTAAAGCACGTTAGGTCCTCCATATGTTTATCTGATCATCTTCATTATTGTTAAGACTTTCATAAAAACTGAAGAAAATCAGGCAACATTTAGACTTTAGACAGAAACTGCTGAAGATTAAAGGAACAGTCCGACACTTTGGGAACTAAATCTTGTTACAAGCTAGTGATGAGTCAGAAGTGTCAGCGAGTTTAGTTGACTGCAGAGTTAGCACAGTGCATGCCCAACAAATCAACAATTAGCTCCAATGCTAACTGCAGCTGAAACCACAATGGGTCTCATTCAAAGAATATTTTAGTTTTTTCTCCTAAACCTCTCTGAGTTTTTTTCCATCAGACGTGTTTCAAGTCAGTTTCACTGCACAAAGCTGTTGTAAATCGCTCGATTCACCCTGATGAAGTCCACCTGTTCATGAGATTTGCCAATTAGCAAAATCATTGCTGCATAATATATATATATATATATATATATATATATATATATACATATACACACACACACACTGCTGTATAGCCGGGTTATACAAAAGAACAGGTTTGTATGACGTGTTGTCTGACTACATCTGAAGTCAATGGTGTTTCTGTCTGTTGTGAACGTTCACACTAGAAGATGTGAAAAGCCAACCGTCATTCTTGTACGAGGCCCAATGTTTCCTTTTTTTTACGTTTCTGTTTCTGCACCAGTTCAATAAACATTCTGCATGTAAATCAGACAGACTTGGAGTTGTTGGAAGGTGCCAGGCTAGCAGATTCCCCCTGCTTCCAGTCTTTGTGCTAAGCTAGGCTAAACATGAGAGATAAAACGTGACTCTGGAGAAGACAGAAACAAGATGGTTTATTAAAATGTTGGACTGTTCCCCTAATATAAAAATAACACAAGAAGTTGTGCAACCGCTAAACCTGTCTTTAGAAATGGACAAAGTGATCTTTAGAGGAAACATTTAGTGGTTAGACCTCTTGTACTGTAGCAGGAATCACACAGTTGAGCTTTGATTCATACAGCGGAGCATGTAACTAACATATGAAGCTTTAACAGCTGCAAAGAGAAGACGACTGAACGACTGAAAATGCACAAAGTCCCAGAACTGAAACTGTGCCATACAGAACAACATCCTGTACAAAAAGGTGCTTTTAACAAATATTCTGACTAAAGATAATTTGTACTTGAGGACTGTATAAAGATATTTACATATTTCTAGATTTTTATCTACAAAGTGCCAGAGAGGACACTGGGGAAAAGATCTTGTAATGTCGAGAAAGTTGTTCTTGGATCTTCACATAAAGCTGTTGTAATCACAAGAGACATTGTGTCTTCTAAACCCTTGTTTTCTTGAAATCACAATAATCATTATATATATACACCAATCAGCCATAACATTATGACCACTGACTGGTCACAATGGAGGAACATTGATTATCTCATTACAATGGCACCTATATATATATATATATATATATATATATATATATATATATATATATATATATATATATATATATATATATACTGTACATATATCTGACAGGTGCCATTGTAACGGGATAATCAGTGTTCCTCCATTATGACCAGTCAGTGGTCAAGTTATGAGGTTACGTCCGTCATGATCTCAAAATGACAAGCTGTCAGTTTTTCTTCCTACATGTTTGCCAATTCAAAATAATTTATTAGAATTGCAAATAATTCTTCCATAATCACAGGACATGAAGCAGAAACTGTCCTCTCTAGCTGTTAATAGTCTGCTGTAGAATAATTAACTCCGACAGGCTGACCATCTGTTCACTATTTAAAGAGTTAAAACATGACATTTTTTAACTCACTGACTGGTTTATATCTTTAGGTTCATTCATTCATTCAGAGTTCTGATATGATGTCTTACAGTTGTATTTAAAGTTTTATGGTACTGTTTATTCAGCTCAGGCTCTGGAACTTTTCTCTCAGATTTTTCACGATGCTCTGCTGACCGGCCTCTGTTTTCTGTCCGGAGTTCGAGCTTGTTTTGTGGGACTCTTCATCCTGATCCTTCGGGGACGCTGTCGTGATGTCAAGCTCTTGAGGCCTTGCTGGCTCAGTTTTGGCTTTCACTTCCTCCCTCTGTTTATATTCATCAGACTCCTGATAGACCCGGCAGCGGTCGATGACGGCCATGATGGAAATCTTCTCCTTGCTGGTCGGTGAACGGATCTGAATGTAGTTGTCGTCACTCTGGTCTTCTTCTTTGGATTCTTTGGCTGTTTCTGCAGGCTCTGACTCAGGCTCTGGGAGCTTCTCCATGATGATGATCTTGTGTTCCGGGTCGTTCGGGAGTGGTGCCTCGGCTGCGACGTAGTAACTGTCATAGTTGTCGTTAGCGACCTGGTCCTGGAGCTTCTGCAGCTCAGTCATTTGTGCTCCACTCAGCCGAGGGTCCAGAGAATTCGCTCTGTGAAGCCGCTTTCTGCGTTCCTCTCTGCTGGTGTCCCGGCTGCCGCAAGGCTTGTATGAGGGAACCTCGCCAGAAGCTCTGTCAGGGAGAAGGAGGCTGGAGGAGCAGCTGGAGTGCCTCCTCAGACCACCATCAAACATGTGCTCTGGGATAGAGCAACTCCGGCCAACAAGACTCTTTTGGGAGCGACCGTGGTCCAAGTATTTGGAGCGGAGTTCTCGGACGTCGGGCCAATTGAAGCCCTCGATGGAGGAGGACTGAGGGGGACTGAGGGGGCTGCAGGAGCGAGCCTGACTCGGAGAGACCACACTCAAGCTGCTCACCGAGCTGCAGGTGGTGGTTGTAAGGCCAGGGGTCGGAGATCGGATCTGGTCTACAGGGCTCAGTGGTAGAGAGGTTGCCTGGTTATGAGAAACCAGTGGCAGAGTCAGGTTGGGTTTACCTGCAAAACATAAAACCCCCCAAGAATTTTAAGTATAATTCGAGTTTTTTAAAACAACCTGTTTGATTGTTTGACGACTCATGTTTCTGGACCTTAATCAGTAAACTCAGTATTATCACAACTGATAAAACCACCAAAATAAGACCAGAGTAAACCAGTTTCCTTTCAAAATGTGGTTTCTATGTCCAGCGCTCACTCTGATCCGTTTTGTACAATGTCATTCTCAAGGAGAGTGCAAATCTGAGATATTACAACTTTAAAATAAACTCCCTGATTATTATAGTACCCTCAAATCTCAAAATTTGGTATAGCCTTAAATTCTTCATTAATCCACAAATCTGCATACAAATGTATCTATAAATTAAAGTATTTGTTCCTCCATTTAATATGTTCAAACACTCTAGGTGTCATGAATTGAGGCGAAGACACGTCCATGCAAGTTGGAAATGTTTAAACTTGAGCAAAAGATCTACATTCATGTTACAGATAATGTCTGTATAGCCGGTATGTTTGTGACAAATACATTGGACTGCAAAATTCAGCAAATTTGTGCAAATAAACAGCAGCAAAAAACTGCTCTGCATTCAGTCTGAAGGCTTCTTCAGAAGGTGTAATCCCTGTTCTGTTGCTGACCCTGACTGTCGATCTTTGACGGAGCAGAGGAGGCAAAGACAAACAGAAATCTGAAGGTAAACAGGACTTCACAGTACCTGCACTCTCCTTCTCCTCCACCACACAGGGTAAGATCTTCTTGCCGATCAGGACGCCCTGACTTCGCTGTCGGACCACTGGTTTGGTTGTTTTGATTCGCTGGCTGTATTGACGGGCCAGATGAAGGACTTTGCTCTTTGTCTTGTCTAAATCATCCAGCTGGTTTGAATCCTCACGGGGCCTTTCCCCCTCTGCCTCCGTCTTCAGCTGGGCAACCCGAGGAACTGGAGCCCTGAGAACAATGGCCTCTTCCCCGAACACCTTCAGGGCATCCTTCAGACTTCCTGTCTGATTCACACCGGAGCCTTTGTGCTTGAGGGGTGAAGGACTCGTGGATTCCTCTGTGATGGTGCTGAGGTCAGACGCTCCACTCTCTTTGTCACAGCTCTTGTTTGGGGTCTTCGTAGTGTCAGAAAGGCCTGTCGCTCTGGAGTTTCTTGGAGCTCCTCTATATCGTTCACACCCTTTGTCTTCACTTTGGGATCTGGTGATCTCTTGCTCCATTGTCTGCCAGATCTTGATCATTTCAGATGAAGGTCTGAACTCTTCTGCCTCGGATGGATTTTCCTGCATGCTTTGAGATCTGGACCTGTGAATTTCTCCTGAGTCTTCTGGATCTGTGCTTCTCTGATCAGACTTCAAAGAGTCCAAAGAGTCACTGAGGACCATGTGACCCCGGGTATCTGTGGGTAAAGCTGAGTTTGACTCTGCTGAAGAAGGGTCAAAACTGGAGGATGTGGTCGAAGTGGAGGAATTTGTCTGGACAGTTTCATCCTTTGGGATACTGTTGAACCGGCTGACGGAGCTCCTGACCAGCCCAGTCGGGATGTACGTCAGGCTCTCTCTGCGCTGGAGGCTGAAGGTGGCGTCCTGGTTCTCGGCATTCTCATAATAACTCTTGATTTTGCCGATGAGCAGCTGGTCTTGCTTGGACAGGATGGAGTCCCGCCTCCGTCGAATGCCTCGGTCAGTGTCAAAGAGGCTGTCGTCACGAGGAGACAGCAGGGTCAAATCTGTCATACCGAAGGTCTCTGCAGGATCAGAACAGACATTGTTGAGCCATAAAGGTCGATCGGTGGGTTCAGCGCTGAGGCTGAGGCTGCTGCCGGTCCTACTGGGTAATCGTGGTGAAGCAGAGCCAAGGGAGCGGGCATCATCCTGTCCCAGGCTGCCTCGTTTGATGCTGTTGGTGAAGTGCTGAGCAATGGCGCTGGCTTTGTCCAGGACAGAGGAAGGAAGGATGCTGGTGGCTTCACCTTCTTTCTCTGCTGCCCCCTTCTCATCCTCCTCGTCCTCAGAGGATTCCCCACTACTCAGGGTTTTTGAATCTGAATCAGGTGTGGTAGAGGACGGTTGCTCTGTAGGATCTGGATCTCTTTCAGGTTTCAGTTCTTCTTGAGGAGACACTGGGATCCTGGGAGGTGTAGCAGACAAACTGTGCAGATCAGAGGAGGGTTCTAGTTCTGGGTTTTCTGTTGGTTCAGACTCTGACATCTTTTCCTGTGGCAACTTATCTGTGGAGGGCTATAACGGAAGAAAAACCAATACAGGACAAATTATTAGAACTGGAAAATATTTTCTGAGCCATTTGTCAGTTTGAGCTAAAGACCTTCAACATTTTCCACTGTGAGGAATGATCAGCCACGAGAGAGTAAATGTAAGTAAGTCCAACGTGGAGATAGAGAGGACCTACTGAGCTTTGATCTACCTGAGAACATCTCTAGTGTTCTCTAAATAACTCTACGTCACTAAAGAAGGACTAAAACAGAAAAGGAGCAGGCTGATTACTGCCGGTCACACATGAAGCCCTGAAGACAGTAAGGGTTAACTGATCCCTTGCCTGATCCCTAGCACCCCCTAGCCTTAATCACACTAGTCAGGTTAGTCCCTGTCCTGGATGTAGATATCATATAGAGAGCCAAAGTAAAATTTTAGCTTCCAGGTACTGTTCAGGAACCAGCTTCATTTTTTCAGAAAGGCCGATGAAAGAAATGCTGAATGAGATTGTACTGAGTTACAGAATCTTCTGGAACAGAGGCTGGACAGGAAGTGATGTCAGGACTCAAAAAACAGTGAAATCAGGGCTGGAAGTGTAATGACAAGCATAAAGAAGGTATCAAACCTGCGAGTTCTCCACTGTGCTGTTATTTACCTGCTCACATGTCGGTTCAGGTCTGTCTTCTTCAGGAAGTTGTCCATTTTCTTTGTTACAGCCATTAGAAGAGACACTGCCTACCCCTGCCTCCTTCAACAAAGATCAAACAGACGTCAAATAAACCTTCAAATCTAATCTGTAATACCAGCTGGTTTAAGTTTTGAGTGTAAGTAAAGACCACGAATAACAAACCATGTTATTCTTGGTAACTGCTGCAAAAACACTGTCCACTCATTTTTAAAGGGTCACTTCACCCAAACCACAAATCATGTTCTCCTACAGAATCAATGTTTTTTTCTGGATAACCTATAGAAATAAAACAGAACACTGTTGAGTTTTTTAAATATAATAGTTGGATGCTTTGAGCTTGTGGTAGGAAGAAATCTCAGAGACAGACATCTCAGCAAATACAACTATTTCATTCACACGGGAGAATCAGGAAAATATGTCTTTCTATTGAGTGAACTGACCCTTTATTTCAGTAACTATCTCTGACTATGAACAACAGTTAAGTGATGAATCCTGTGCAACAGCTTCACACCACACAAACTAATTCATGGATCAGTCTCTGAAACCAAATGAGGCAACACAGCAACCAAACACCAAGAGGCAGCAGAAAACTTCTGGATCCACCGCAACCAAACACAACCTGAAGACAGTCAGGTATGTTCGGTGTTCGGCCCCACGGCATAAAAGATGGATCAAACAATATGCTACATAAGCTGCAGGTCAGATGAAGCAAAACATACAAGAAATGAGGTCAAGACTAGGTCTGAAAAATGTGTATCAGTTGCTAAAGATTTAATTGGTATGGTGCTGGTGTTAGTTCCACACGTGAAGCTCATGCAGCAGATAACTGAGAGCTCCAGGGCAGCAGGTGGCAGTAAGTTATCCATGAGCGGAGTGGGGAGCGCCGTTATCTGTGACTTTAGTTTTTTTACGGAGCTGGAGCAGGACGGGTGGAGGGTAGGCAACCAAATGTTGGAGGAAACGTGAAGAAGACCCAGCTGGCAGCAAAAAGCCTCACCGTTACCATGGTAACCCCTGCTGAGAGCAGGGCCTGGGCCCGGTAGTGCCAGCAGGAGATGGCAGCCAGCACAGAGCTGGCGAAGTCGTCTACCTGGTCGTCCTCCAGCAAAATCTCGTCCTCCTCCTCTTCCTCGCTGCAGATCTGTCGCTCCAGCGAGTCCTTCCTGCTGCAGAGCTCTTCGTCCTCATCCTCCTCGGCGGCCTGGTCAGCCTCAGACTCGCCCAGGCTGGATCCCAGCGTGCTGCTGCTGGCGGTGGGCTGCAGAAAGCGCCTCTCCCCCGGGAACACCCCCTCGCTGTCTGAGTGCTGCAGGACGTCACACACTCTGAACTCACAAGCTCCGGTTTCTGATGTCTCACAGTCCAGGTTCTGCTTATGTAGTAGTGTTTTCTAGGACTAATGTAGTCACGCTGACCTGCCCCCCCCCACCAGTAGTAACAGCCACAGTGACCTCCTGTTTCTCCTCCTCTAGTTTAAACCCTCTCCGTGTGTTTTAACGTTTCTGTTTTTTCCTTCTGCTGCTTTTTATCAGAGTGAAATTTGACTTTTGTGTAAAGATGGAGGAAGTCAAAAATGTTGTTGCCAATCTGATAGATGCTAACATGCTAACAGCAATATATCGGCCTGTTTGGGAATCAATAAGACGGCAGAAACTTTAAAGCCATCAGGAGAACAAGACCCATTAAAACCTCCTCAGATGGTCTGTTGTAATGTCAGCTGGTTGGTGCTGCTGTTTTTAACCTGTATATGTTCACCTGTAGTCAGAGTGTGTCCATTAGCAGTGAGTGAATGAGCCATCAGCAGCTCCTGTCTGCAGTGGATCAACAACTGTCACTGATCACCGTGATGCTGAAGAACAGCTCTTTGTTCTCTCTGCACGTTTGTTCTGGACATCAGAGATAATGAGAAGTCTCACTGAATGATTCAATATGAGTTTCATGTCTGAGAGTTCAGACCTGACTGAGTGAGGAGGAGGAGGAGGGAGAGGAAGAGGAGGAGGAGGAGGAGGAGGAGGAAGAGGAGGAAGAGGAGGAAGAGGAGGAGAAGGAGGAAGAGGAGGAAGAGGAGGAGGAGGAGGAGGAAGAGGAGGAGGAGGGAGAGGAGGAGGAAGAGGAGGGAGATCAGAGATCAGACTCAGATTCACCTTCTGCAGTATCTTTGCCTCACCTTCAGCTCTCTAGCGCCCCCCCCCCAAGGAAGCTTTAGTTTTAACACCTTCATTATTTTAGTTTATATTTAGCTCATATAGACGGACCCAAGCTGTCAAGGAGGACAGTCTGTAAACTGAACTGTCCACCTTCATCCGTCCCTCATCTACAGCAGCATTAAGGCTCACAGTCTAACAGCTCGTTTCTTACCTTGAAGACGGCTGAGTGATCGACAGGAGAATCAGCAGAAGAAGAAGAAGAGCAGACATGATGATTGGTTAAACACAGACAGCAAAAAGACAGCAATTCATTGTAATTTATCTGTGAGATAAAATATCATATAAAGACTTGGTTGACCTCTGGATCCAATCAGCAAGTCATTCATTCATAATGAATCTGACATCACTTCCTGTTTCCATCACTTCAGGATCAGTGTGTGACAGTAAAGTCGTCATGGTAACGGGCTTAAACATAATTTACACAAACACGTCTCAAGAAGTCTGAACACACTGAAGGTAAACAGGTCAAATAATCCTTGCTGTGTTTCTCTCTGGAGGTGAAAACCTCCTGAAGAGGTGCAATAAATACAATAACGTGCAACATCTGATGTGTTTTGTTGTCATTTTTTACTGTCGGCCAAATATTGTGGAACAATGATGGATTCTGTATATTTGTACTGTTTGTTTGTTTGTTTGTGTGATTTCTTGACAACTCAAATCGTCATCGAGTGTCCTGAACGCACCACGAAGGAGTTTTCAGCAGTTTCAGGTCTCAGCTGATGGTGACGTTAAATAACTGTATAACATTATAATCAGCTGTGAGGGATCGTCTCTCTGCAGGCTGGTCTCCACAGAAACGAAGAGAAACGAATGAAATGGATCCTGATGCAGATCCATCAAGTGAAGGATTCCCCTGAACCAGATTTAACCTGAGTCTAGCCTGAGACAGGATGTGGAGTCTAGCCTGAGACAGGATGTGGAGTCTAGCCTGAGACAGGAAGTGGAGTCTA
This sequence comes from Macquaria australasica, assembly GCA_005408345.1. NCBI lineage: Eukaryota > Metazoa > Chordata > Actinopteri > Centrarchiformes > Percichthyidae > Macquaria > Macquaria australasica. The sequence goes on along the minus strand of SEMN01001566.1, from coordinate 23,618 downwards.
GCCTGAGACAGGAAGTGGCCTCGGTGTATTTGTACCTGTGGAGCTCTTCGGCGTTTCTTTGCTCGGCTCTGAAGAAGAAACACAACAAACAGCTACATGAAATATAAACAAACAGGAATCTGTAAACAGGAAGTAGATACTGTTGTTGTTGTTGTGTGTTTACCGGACTGTCGTTGTCCCTGACGACCGTCTCGTGGAAACTCATCAGACTGACAGGACAGAGCTTTCTTCAGCCGCTCAGGACTGTAACGATACCTGGGAGGGTCTACAGGTGAGACAACAATGTTAACAACAACAACAAGAACAACCCTTGTTACTGCACTACTCGTATCCGACAGCTGTGGTCACTTAAAGATGATTTTATACAGCACGTGATCAGTTTGTATTGATAGTGATATTGAAGTGTCAATAAAATTGAAAGATTAAACAACTTTTACTCACATATGGAATTCATTTCCAAGATGGCTTCTTTAGCCTGAAACAACAAGCACCAAACATGTTCATACTGGTGTTACTGGTGTTGGTGGTGGGTATACTGGTGTTGGTGGTGGTGGGGGTTTCTGACCTTCTGTGGGATGATGGCGTGGTGGTTTTCCAGAATAATGCGTTTGATGTGATGAGCCCACAGCTTCTTCTCCTCCACCGTCTTCGCCTGGAAACATTTAAACACCAAAGAGAAACTTTTCACTCTGTTCCTCGAGAAAAACACCCTGAAGCAGAACGAGTTGGAGTGAAACTAAAGAAGTAAAGATATAACCTGCTGCCTCACAACAACTGCAGTCAGAGGAAGGAGTGACTCAAAAACACCAGTCCACCCTGGGTAATATTGATTTATTAGGTAATATCCAGCACAGATCAGAGAGATGTCAGAAACTCACTAATCTATTATTTCTACATACATATACAGACAGTGGGACTGAGGGAGCCTCCACACACTTTAAGACATAATGAAGTCAACAAGTCATCAATAAGAAAAGTCCACAGGGAAGGAGAAAATCTGTCTGTTTGAAAACGATCAGGATGATGAGGGTGAGGAGGGTGAGGAGGGTGAGGAGGAGGGTGAGGAGGATGTGCAGTTGTCTGGCAGGTGCAGAGGGTCTCACCTGGACAGTGTGAGGCTGTTTGGGGTGTTTGTAATGAGTCACGCTGAAGCTCAGAGAGTCTTTAGCACTTTCAATCAGCATCAGAGTGGAGCACTGAAACCACACAGAGAGTAATCAATCAATCAATCAATCAATCAATCCTGCAGGTTCGATCACTTCACATCCTGAGGAGGTTTCAGAGTGTTTCAGTGTTTGGAGACGGAACAACAGGACGACCTTCGTCAGTCCACTGTGGACTCTCTCTGCACAGACGACAACATGAAGACGTTCTGTTTCTTCTTCTACTGAATCTAACTGAAGTTCCTCTGTTTTATAAATCTCAGCAGTGTGATTCTGTCCTGTTTCATTACCTGTGCAGACACTGAACCTGTAAACACTCTAAACTCTGAAGCAGCTTCTGTGTTTGCTCTAAGTCTCAGTGTGTGTTTGTTCTCACAGAGATGTGCGTCTTATAGACATAGTGTTCTCCGCGGCGTTTGGTTATCAGCAGCATGCGGTCGAACAGGAAGAGCGTTCTCTCGTTTTTGGCTCGATGAACTTTGAAGGTTCCCTCTAGAACCAGTTCTCCGTACGTGGTGAGGTCGGGACCTTTCCAGTTCAGCAGCAAAGACTGAACCTCCTGAAGAAAACACATGAAACCAACAACACCTTCATTCCATAAACGTTAGCATCATGAGTAGCCTGCAGTTAGCCTAGCTCCATCAAAACAACTGCATGTCTGATTTACATGTTTTATATATATATATTTATATTTATATATACACACATCATACACATATATATACACATACACACACGTCATACATCATTTTCTTAAGGAAAAAAAATTAATTCAGTGCAGAACTTCCATTGGAAAAGTGGTGTTTTTAGCAGTAGGAGTAGTGACTATATAAAGCACAGAGTAAATGTTGATAAGATGTGTAAACCTGAGGAGGTCTGCTCAGGGTTAAATCTTGAACCAACGCTGGTACTTTTCATTTTCAGGTGAGATAATTATTCACATGTTGAAACAACATGAAACGACATCTTTATACTGAAATCAAACCAGGAGTCAGATACCAGACAGTAAATATTCATTTTTACAGAAAACAAGTCGCATCATTTCTAAACTCTGATAAAGAAGACAAACGTGTGTAATGTGCAGATGTGTTAATGTGAGCACTGTGTGTGAACACGTGGCTGACCTGCAGTCTGACGGCATGCTCGTGCTTCCTCTTCATGTCGTTGATGTACCAGGCGACGCCTGTCATGGTGTAGATCGCTTCCTCCACCACCTCATAGCCCTCCTCCATCGGGTCAAAGTGTTTCGCTATCTCCTGCACAAATACACCATCATCATCATCACCATTATAAAGTGATTTAATTTAAATAATCTGAATGAAATGTTCCTGATGAATGCACCCTTCACTTCACCCTAACTGTCCTCAGTTCAGTGGGCAGTGATGTCACTCAGGTGTGTTGGTGTCGTACCTGCAGCAGCAGGTGGTACTTGAGGATCCTCTGAACAGGTTTGAGCAGGTATGAACCAAGAGGCAGCGAACGCTTCAACGCCGCCTGACGATCCCGAAAAAACTTAGCCAGAGATTTATTCCTCATGCACTCCGTCAGCGCTGCAACTGAACTGCAACAAGGTGTGAAAGGGTAGACAGGTGTGAACAGATAGAAACGTGTGAACCGGTAGAACCAGGTGTGAACAGATAGAAACATGTGTGAACAGGTAGAAACAGGTGTGAACAGGTAGAACCAGGTGTGAACAGATAGAAACGAGTTTAATGATGTTTAACACTCAGCAGATATCTGATCTGAGTTACTGATGGAAACAGAACTGTGACACCTGTGACTTACTTTGGGTAGTTGGTGCAGTACTGTGTATAGATCTCGAAGTACTCGCTCTGAAGTGAGATTACAAACACAGTAGATCATCACGTTTACTGCGACACTAAACAAAGATATTCTGACATCATGTCAATGTGATTATAAGATTTTCTGTAAAAACAAGAACCACAGAAACTGTAAGAAATTATGTTTAATTACTTCTGTAACAATATTTTAACTGTAAATACGTTCAGTGAAAGTTTAGTAAGGGACCACTGATTCTTAAATATTATTGAGACGCTAATTCAGACCTAAAGTTTAATTTACAGGAAACATTATCGTCCATAAAATCACAAAGAAAGATTTTCCTCAGATTATTAAGTGAGTTATCAAACTTCTTTCAAAATAAAGTTCTGGAAAATAAAAACGAGCACCACAAACATCATTTGTTACCTGGAGAACATTTGGTTTTATGTTTTGATGTTATTAGTTTTATCAGGAGTGAAGAAGATCATTAAAAGCTGATGTTTGAGTCACTTTCTCACCTTCATGACGAAGCACCTGGCGACGGCGACCGGGTCGTTGTCACACAGATCGAGAGCCTGAAGCAGCTCGCTGTGAACAGGAAACACTGTCACCATGACGACAATAACAACAACAACAGTCATCTCCATGATTAAAAATGTTCACAGGTCCATTTAGTGTTCTGGACCTTTTGATCACTTCTTCCTCAGCAGGTAGAGTTAAAGTGTAAAAGTTCAGTAATAATAATAAATTATTCAAAATTATCAAATTATTTTTTACAATCCTACAATTCACTGATGACTATCTGTTGATGAAGATCATGTGATCAGAAGCTCCAGAACAGCTACTAAATCACCTGAAGAGGTTCAGACGAGTCAAAGCGTCAAGGAAAGAATCTCAATATGAAGAAAATCCTTTAACGTCTTAAACTGGAGCTGAATGAACTTCACTGTGAACAACTGTTTCACTTCTCTCCACCATCAACCTGCGCAGGTGAGGAGGTAAAAACCATGATAACAATAACATGTCTCCACCGCAGACCACAGCAGACCACAGCAAACCACTGCAGACCACAGCAGACCACAGCAAACCACTGAAGACCACAGCAAACCACAGCGTTCTCTTTCCTCCTGCTCTCTCTCTCCCGCTCCCCCCTTCCCCCTTCAAACCAACCGGTCGAGGCAGATGACCGCCCACCTTGAGCCTGGTTCTGCTCGAGGTTTCTACCTGTTAAAAGGGAGTTTTTCCTTGCCACTGTCGCATAGTGCTTGCTCATGGTGGGAACTGTTGGGTCTCTGTAAATATAAAGTCGGTCTAGACTTGCTCTATTCGAAAAAGTGCCCTGAGATAACTTTGTTATGATATGGCGCTATATAAATAAAAAAAAAAACTGAAACCACTGCAGACCACAGCAAACCACTGCAGACTACAGCAAACCACTGCAGACTACAGCAAACCACTGCAGACCACAGCAAACCACTGCAAACCACAGCAGATCACAGCAAACCACTGCAGACCACAGCAGACCACAGCAAACCACTGCAGACCACAGCAAACCACTGCAGACCACAGCAGACCACAGCAAACCACTGCAGACCACAGCAGACCACTGCAGACTACAGCAAACCACTGCAGACCACAGCAGACCACAGCAGATCACAGCAAACCACTGCAAACCACTGCAGACCACAGCAGACCACAGCAAACCACTGCAGACCACAGCAAACCACAGCAGACCACTGCAGACCACAGTAAACCACAGCAGACCGCTGAGGACCACAGCAGACCACAGCAAACCACTGCAGACCACAGTAAACCACTGCAAACCACTGCAGACCACAGTAAACCACTGCAGACCACTGCGGACCACAGCAAACCACTGCAGACCACAGTAAACCACTGCAGACCACTGCGGACCACAGCAGACCACTGCACTGTCACTCTGCTGGCCTGAAAACCAAACTCACCCTCTGACATGAAGGAAACTCAGCGAGCGTTGCTCTGAGGAAACGTTACAACAACATCTGTTAACACATGTGACCTCTGAGGTACGGGGCTTATTATTATTATTATTATTAATATTAATGATATTGATTGGAACTGTCTGTTACCTGTTGAACTCGTAGATGTCCTCGATGTTTCCAAACAGAGAGCAGACCTGCTCAGGACGGATTGATAAATCACACTGATCGATGATGTGAGCCAGGTAGTCCTGTGGGGGGGTTACAAATGAAATCATAAAGATCAAATATGTTGAAGCCAATCACCTGTCTCTATATAAATAAAGTTATAGAAGCTCTAAATAAAGTTTTTCTTCCTGTCCTGTCTGTTTGTCCAGCAGGGGGCAGACTGGCAGTAATCTGATCAATAAGTGATCACCTCTCAACTTTTATTAGTTTTATTTGGATAATTAATTACAGTTGTCTTTATTTTTTATATAACAGTTTCTTTGCATTTCAACATTTAAATATTTTGTATTCAATTTAAATTGTAATTCATCTCATTTATGTTAATAAATACATTTATTTGTTCATTTTGCTGTTAATTTCTATCTGATAGATCGACTAACACAACAATCATTGATATTATATAAAAAACCAAATCATTTGTTTTTACATTACGTTTTCATTTGAAAATATTTTGATGACTCATGTTCTTTTAGATATTTATATATTTTAAATGTATTTTCTTTCACATGTGATGTATTTAATGTTTTATATATTTTATTAATTAGTAGGTCCATCTGTTCATCTCATATTATTATATTATTGAAATCTTCTTATTGTTCGGTTTCTTCCTGATTTAATCTGGTTTGACTCGTTTAGCTTCGTGTCTCCGTCAGTGTGTCTGGACAGCAGCCTGCTGGTCCAGGTCTCCACTCTAGGTTCAGGTTTATCTGTGATCCTCCCTGTTACATAAGCACTTAATCCTGTATTAACCAGTTAATTATAGTCGGTGACGGCGGCGTCATTCAGATGAGGCTCAGAGGCACCATCTGTCCTGAAGTCATCAATATCCTGGACAGGAAGTGAAGCTGGGAGACCTTTCACTGTAAAGTGCTGGTCTGTCTGCTGACCGCACGATTAAAACCTTTTCTGATGGCAGACATTTTAGTTTGTAGAAGCACTCCATAAATTTTCATTGTTATGCAGATGATACCCAATTATATTTATCGAAATGAAATGAAACCAATCAATTAGCTAAACTTCAAGCATGCCTTAAGGACATAAAAACCTGGATGACCTGCAATTTTCTGATGTTAAACTCGAAGAAAACCAAAGTTATTGTACTTGGCCCCGAACACCTTCGAAACACATTATCTAAAGATATAGTTTATCTAGATGGCATTGCCCTGGCCTCCAGCGAAACCGTAAGGAATCTTGGAGTTATCTTTGATCAGGATATGTCCTTTAACTCCCAAATAAAACAAACTTCAAGAACTGCCTTTTTTCATTTACGTAACATTGCAAAAATCAGGCACATCCTATCTCAAAAAGATGCAGAAAAACTAGTCCATGCATTTGTTACGTCTAGGCTGGACTATTGCAACTCTCTATTATCAGGCTGCCCCAATAAGTCCCTTAAGACTCTCCAGCTGATTCAGAATGCTGCGGCACGTTTACTGACAAGAACCAGAAAAAGAGAACATATTTCTCCAATATTAGCTTCTCTACACTGGCTCCCTGTAAAATCCAGAATAGAATTTAAAAATCCTTCTCCTCACCTTCAAAGCCCTAAATGGTCAGGCACCATCATATCTTAAAGAGCTCATAGTACCCTATTACCCCACTAGAGCACTGCGCTCCCAGAATGCAGGGTTCCTTGTGGTTCCTAGAGTCTCTAAAAGTAGAATGGGAGCCAGAGCCTTCAGCTATCAAGCTCCTCTCCTGTGGAACCAGATCCCAGTTTGTGTACGGGAGGCGGACAACCTCCTCACATTTAAGAGTAGGCTTAAGACTTTCCTCTTTGATAAAGCTTATAGTAGGGCTGACTCAGGTGACCCCTGAGCCCCCCCTTAGTTATGCTGCTATAGGCCTAGACTGCTGGGAGACTTCCCATGATGCACTGAGCTCCTCCTCTTCCTCTCCATCTGTACGCCCTCATATCCCATCAATGCTTGTTATTAATTCAACTTCTCTCCTTCTGTTGCTTTCTGCAGGTGTTTTTGCCTCCGGAGCTGTTGGGTCTGGGTCTGTGGTTGCTGCCACCTGCTGCCCCCGTGCTCCTGCTCTGCACCCGCTGCTGCTATTACTGTTATTGCTCTTATTATTAGTATTACTATTATAATATTGCTCAATACCATTACCACAACTATTAATTTCCATCTCTATGTGGAACTGTATTGTGCTGCTGTATGCTCTCTTTCCTCCTGCCCCCCCCCCCTTCAACCCAACCGGTCGAGGCAGATGACCGCCCACCCAGAGCCTGGTTCTGGTTCTGCTCGAGGTTTCTACCTGTTAAAGGGAGTTTTTCCTTGCCACTGTCTCCTGGTGCTGCTCATGGTGGGAACTGTTGGGTCTCTGTAAATATAAAGAGTCGGTCTAGACCTGCTCTATATGAAAAAGAGCCCTGAGATAACTTTGTTATGATATGATGCTATATAAATAAAACTGAATTGAATTGAATAGAAAAGTGAGACTATCCTGGAGATAATTAGTGATGATTAGTGATTAAAACTTTTCAGTTTGCCAGATTTATTATATAGATTTAAATGTAAAGTTTCCTCCAGATGATGTTTTGAATATATTGATATGTATTGATATATATTGATCTATATTGATATGTATTGATATATATTGATCTATTTGTCGTTCAAACTGATTGATTGGATGTTTCAGAGGAGCGGCGGTGGTGACTCACCTCGACGATCATGCGCAGATCTCTGACATACATCCTCTCCGTCTCGATGATCTCCATGACGACCCGGTCCAGGTAGGTCAGCTGGGGGTTCGGTGCCATGCTTCTGGTGACGAACGGTGACGAACGGCTGGAGGCTCGGCTCGTCGTGGACTCTTTGCTCCGCCCCTTCCCGTCTGGTTCTGGATGTGGCCACGCCCCCTCTCCCTCTGTGGCGCCCCCCCTGGGGTTCAGATCCAGGTCGATGTCGGGGGTTTGGGTGGACGGCGGGGGGCCGAGGTTGTCGTCTCCGGAGCCCGAGGACAGTGTGGAGATCAGGCTCAGTGGGCGGCGGTCAGAGGAGTCGGAGGGCGTGGCTGACGGAGCGCGCTCATTACTGCTGATGGAGGGGGTGGACAGGCGGGGGGACTCTGAGGAGGGGGGGGGACAGGTCAGGATGACATCATAATGATGTCACTGATCAATTCTGCTCAACAGAACTACAGACTTCCTGTTTTAGGCTGCTGGTCAGGTGAAGAGAAGCAGATGATGATGACACCAATCAATCAGAAATCTGCTTTGATCAGCTGTCCCTGACCCTGACCCTGATCCTGACCCTGACGCTGATCAACAACTCATCAGGAGTGAAAGGAGAGTTTGCTGACGGACAGTCAAGGTTTTAGACTAATATCAATAAAAATCCAATAACATTAACACAAAACATGATCATTATTATTATTAAAAACTCAACTGGTCTCTGGTGGACAAACTGATCAGCTGATACTGACTGTATATTGACTATTACTGAAGTAATGACACCTGTCCACTTTATATGCCGTCATTGTTGTTGTATAGTCGACTTTCACAATAAGAGTCCCATTATGATCACTGAGAGCAGACTTTCACAATAAGAGATGTAATGAACTTCAGCAGTTTGTACACCTTTGTGTACTTTCAGTCAGGTGTCAGGCTGCTGAGAGATGTTGGTGCAAATGTTGGCTTCATGGTGAAACGTCTGGACAGCTGTGATGAAGATCTAAATATATCATCTGAAGAAGGACTGTGTTGGAGGACTCTGATCCATCATCAGTCTGATATCTTGAGCATCAGCAGCTCCTGTCTGCAGTGGACCAACAACTATCACTGATCACTGTGATACTGAAGAAAAGCTCTTTGTTCTTTCTGCACGTTTGTTCTGGACGGACATCAGAGATAATGCGAAGGAGGAGGAGGAGGATGCAGAAGTTTGATATTTGGCGCAGCCACAACTTCCACAATAAAACATATAAATAAATAAAATCATTGAATTGTTGAACTTCAGGTGTTTTTAAAGTGTATCTGTAATGTGTGTGTGTGTGTGTGTGTGTGTGTGTGTGTGTGTGTGTGTGTGTTGGCAGTTTGAATGAAAACAGTTTCAAACTGCAGACCGGACACACACACACACACACACACACACACACACTCACACACACAGCGTCCGTTAGCTGTTTGGCTTCCTGCCAGTGTGAAGTCAGCGAGGCGTTCACTGACCCAGCAGGAAGGGAATTTATGGACTCCAGCCACTTAAACATGATAACAGAGAGTGGACCAGTCACAGCTCAGTGTTTCCATTCAAACACACTCGTGAACTTTGACCTCTGCAGCTGTTACAAACAGACACACTTCACACACCAACAAGAACACATTAAATACATTTAAAATATATTTATATAACATAAAAGATACAAAGGTCAAAATCTTTCACCAAAACACTTTTCTAGTTAAGTTCTTAAAATTTCATGAATAAATCAGTGAGAAGTGAGAATCTGTGAATTTTAACAGAATAAAGTTTGAAAAGAGTCGTTTTAAAATAAATGTGGCAGAAAAAACTATATAAAAGCTGCATGAAGCCGTCAGACGTCACAGCGACTCACCGAACCAGCGTCTGAGTCGCCGCTCCTCCCTGAAGGAGATCTTCACCTCCTCCTCTGAATATGAACACCTCACCACAGCACCTCCTCCTCCTCCTCCAGCCAGACTGCGCCACATGCTCCTCTGATACCCCATCCACTCAAATACGATGCCTCACTAACAACCGGACAATCTTCCTCACAGAAGAAACATCAGAGAGGAAACACTGAGTTCTCCTGCAGCTTTAGAGACACCTGAAGGCTCCACAGGTCTGGACACACTGAAGTAAAACACACACAGGGACTTGAAGTACAGAGAGAGGGGTGATAAACCAGAGGAGGAGGAGGAGGAAGAGGAGGGACAACAGACGGAAGAGGGGAGGAAGAGATGGAGTTATTAGTTATTAAAAGGAAGGAAAGGAAAAAGGAAACGAGCAGGAGGAAGAGGAATAAAATGAGGAGGAGGAAACTATTAGTTATTAAAGTCATAAAAAGCAGCAGAAGAAGAAAAGAGCCCTGAGCACTGTCCTGATATCACACTTCCTGTCCACTGATCGATGTTAGCTTGCTGCTAATGCTAACCCTGAAGGCAAACTCTTAAATCTCCTCCTAAAATTCACTTTTATCTTCTTCTTCTTCTTGTTCTTCTTCTTCTTCATTAACACGAACGCTCTATATCTGAGATCTGACTCCAGAACCACTGGATTATACACATCTCTAAATACTACAATACCCATGAGCCTCAGCTGTCCTCAGACTTCTTCTGGCTTTATATCAAAGATCCAAATATTCATGTTGATCACAAACTGATCAGGAAGCAGCTTTCAGTGAGGAGAACCAACCAGGACCAGGACCAACCAGGACCAGATGACTGATCTGCATCAGGAGCAGCTGGCAGTTTGTTTGCTGACATTTCCAACTGAATTCTGGGAGCCGGAGTATAAAAACACACCTGCTGTTACCTGCAGGGACCACAGGGGTCGCCAAATCCTCCAGGACTGGAATCACCTCTGGGATTCAAGAACTTAAAGCTTTATTTGTCACTAACACAACTGCAGTGCCGTTCTCCTATGTGTAAACTGTCCTGAGGAGACAGAGGTCAAAGGTCAGAGTCCATCCTGATGCTCTGAGGAATATGATGAGTGTAAACACACACACCATCATCTCCCATCATGCATCTGTGTTTAGAAAGGTGCAGCTGACCAGACTGATCCAGGCTGGAGACCCTCTGAGTGTTTGAAGTGGTCTGTGACCTTTACCTGGACCCACTTCCTGTCTGACCTTCAGGAAGCTTTGAACTCTGCAGGACCAGACGGACTGAGCCGAGCCGAGCAGCCGTCTTTACTCTGAACATTTTATGAACTAAACGATGAATCTATGAACCCCTTAAATCCAGTCTGCCCCTCTTTTATTAAGATCCCCATCCTGGACTCTGACAGGTCCTCAGACGTTGAAGAGTTGTTGATCATCGCAGCAGGGGACATGGTGACATTTGGCAGTGATCAGCTGATCTGAGAACAGTTTGTTTGTGTCACTGAGCGTCTCGGGGGGGGGGGCAGAGCTAAGAGGCAGAATAATGGCCGACTGTTCTGGAGACACAACAGAGTTCTTCAACCACGATGTCTCATCCTGATGCAACAGGACAGTTTTCTCAGTGAGGTGGACAAAATGCCTCAAACAGCTCTCTGAAACACCATGAACAGGAAGCTGCGTTCATGGACCGTCCACATGGTTTATTCCTGCTGCCTCTGAGCTCCTCTCAGGGTTAAAACGGAAGATTTCTAATGGAAGTTCTGCATTGGCTTTTTAGACGATAAGCAGGACAGAGAACGTCTGATTGGTTCTCTGACCTCAGATCTGTTCTGATCTCATGTGGTTCTTAAACCATCGTCTCCTCTGTGGTGACTCATGATTGGTTGGTTACAGACAGGAGGAAACATGTTGACACATCACTTCCTGTCTGGCTGATCTGTAATCAGCTGGTGAGTCACACAGATATGAACAGGCTGGTTGGAGACGAGTCAGACCTGCGCAGAATCGATCACCGGCGATCGCCGCACAAAGCAGCCGGTTAGATTTGTGTCCGACTTGATCCCGACTCTCGCTCTGACGTCATGCACACGTGGTCAACGATGACATCACGAGATCGAGGCGGCTGCAGCTGCTCTCCACCGACTGCAAGACCCAGGGCATGATGGGAAACGCCTGGCTGTCGCCTGATCAAAGAGCTGATTGGCTCTTAGTTTGGCACCACGTTTTGTAGAAAATCCTAATATTTAACGCAGGATTGTTGCTGTATGTCGTGCAGTGACGTTTGTCACAGCGCCCCCTGCTGCTCCCGTCTGATCTCGTCCACTTTCCAAGCGAGGCGCAGTTCATCTCCAACGAGCCTAATCTCTTCTTCTGTTTACCTGCTCAGTTGCTCAACCTCTGGGGGGGGGGGGCTGTGGAAGGATTATCACGGAGGAGAGTCAGAGTTCCTGCGTGCCTCGAATGCCTCGCTCTGGGAGGATTAACCCCTTGTTTCCATCAGGCACCAGCTGTACCAGCTGCCACTCTTCATTATTATCAGAGGAAACAAGCAGGATGAACGTAACATTAACACACACAGTTTCCTCAAACTACCACAGAAGAAGAGTTTGAACCCTCCAACAACTCCTGCTAGGAACTTAAAATAATGAGCTGAATGAATGAACTCTCAGCAGTTCATTCATGACATCAAAAAGCTTCACGTCTGAAAACTTGTTATTTTAAGTTGAAAAGTCCTTTAAAGGGACTTCCTGTGTGATGTTTTACAGTGTAGACCATGGAAGTGAAGGATGTGTGTGTTTCTAATCTGAATAATGAGGATTAAGCAGTCAGCTAATCCAGCACAGTGAGAGAAGAACCAGCAGAGATTACACCCCCCATCTCCAACAGCTGATCCAAACAACAAAACGCTCTCCACGCGAGTCTGGATCTGTTGTCATAGCAACAGGTCCTTAAACCCAAAAAACCTGCAGTGGATCAGGACCGAGGCGGTTTACTGTGAGCCACGAACTGGAAGAGGGTGAGAGATTTATAATGACAGAGTTTTGATGTAAAGATGATTTTAGATCAAAACAAACCATTATGGTCTGTTGGTGTAATAATGAAGAGTCAGCTGTTCACGAGGAACACAGACACTCGCTGACTCTGTTACAGCAACATTTCAAAATAAGAGCGCAGTGTTATGAACAGACCAGTCCTCAGACAGAGATCCAGATCAGCTGATGACTACTTCAGTCTGACCTCTAAATCTACCGCACCATGATCCAGGTCCTACAGGACACATTATCAATCAGTGATTGGCAAGATGATCATCAACTATCACTGCTGCTCTGACTCTGTTACTCATACAAACCAGTATCTGCCAGTTTTACCAGCATGACCAGTAAATAATCATCACAAACCCATAAACCAGTTTAATATAAACCAGTGACGCTCTGTTGAACCTCTGGTGATGATGATGTCAGCAGAATGACATCATCACCTTTGTTATGTAACACAGTTAAAGTCAGCTGGTTTCCATGGCGATTAAGAGTCTGGTCATGTGACCTGAGATTAGCTTCAAGTGAAGACACACACACACACGTTTTCTGCTGAGATCAATATCCAATCATCAGGAGAATCCAGGTGTGAGGTGGGCGGAGCCTCGTGTTCAGGTAGTGTTTCCTCCCTCAGATCATCAGTCTCTGATCTCTGAACTGGACTGCACCACCCAGGAGCCCCGGGGCCTGTTGCTATGGAGACGGCTCCATCTAGAGCTGTGACACCATCCATTTGGGAACAGACTCTGGATCAGATGTTACATCATCAGTCACGTAGACCTGCAGGCCAACCAGCCACCAAACTCAGAACAAAAAACACCACATTTAAGCTGCATGTCTCTTTCCTGCATGTTTATGACTCACGTCCCCACGAAGCTCTTTGATTGGTTGTTTTACTCCTGCTGACTCATCAGAGCTGAGCAAACATCAGAGAGGAAGTCACACAGCATCCGGACTCATACCTGAACAACAAGCCTGGTCTCTACCTGTAGCTGCAGGTGTTGAAACTGCAGAGACTGCACACCGATCAATAACACAACAACATAACAATACTGTTGAGATCAATAATCCAACAGTCCTGTTGAAAGTCTCATTCAGAGGCTCAGCAGACTGTTTGTGATGTAACAGCCGACTCCTCTGAACACAAACACGATGTTTGTGTAGAAGCTGTAACATCCCAGCTTACCTTAAACAGAGCGCAGAGAGAGAGGAAGGGACCGGGGTCCGTCTAAAACCAGGTCTGTGCAGGTCCGAGTGTGTGCAGGTCTGAGCAGGTCTCAGTGTGGGTGCCTGCAGCCCTGATGGGAGGGGGCGAGGCTTAATCCAATTAGCCAATTATAGTGTGAGGAGCAGAGGGAGGGGACGCCCCCTGCTGGCTGCTTCCTGTCACACAGAGACTCTGAGGGTTTTTAATATTCACATAGAGAACGTGTTCAGGTTCACAGTGAACCAGGACCATCATAAGTTCTCATGTTCCAACAGTGTCAACATGTCGCTCAGAGACTCACATGAGTCCAGTTTTAACAACCAGCTGAACCCAGACCGATCACAGCAGCAGGTTTCTCCTGAACCGCATCACCTGTGAAGCTGAGGAGGGACCAGGTCCTGTTCAGGACCAGGTCTGAGTACGGCTGCTATCAGAGTCTGTGTAGGCCTGTCTCACACTCTGAACCCGTCTGACTGTTTCCAGAGTAAACACTCAGCAGCATCAGACGTGTTTCACTGTGACACAGGAAGCACCTCCAACACACACTGAGCTCAGAGAGACAGGCAGACAGACAGGCAGACAGACAGGCAGACAGACAGGCAGGCATCTATTGTCCTCTGTGAGACGTCTGTGATGTGACTGTGAGCTGCCGGTTCCCTCCACCACCGAGCCCAGAGAAGAAAGACTCCACACATCAACACAGACAACAACAGCTGAGCTGCAGACAGACAGGCAGGCAGAGAGACAGACAGGCAGACAGACAATATGCCTAACACACAGCGTGTGCTGAAGATGCTGCTGATGCAGGAAACTTGAGGAAGAGGAGTTTCTGACCTTCATCCTGCAGAGGGACGTCAGTGGAGGAGCTGAGGGATCCTTCAGGCATCACCTGCACACACACGCACACACACACACATTGATGATGTATGGTTGATTATTGTTCATCTTCATCAAAGTTTGTCTTAACAAGTCATTGATTACATGATCAGAACCTGGGATTAGAGGTCTGAACCGTTTAATACTGTTCGTCTGTGGTCGAAAGCTCCAGAACAGGTGGTGAGTAAGTGGCCCTTGAGCTGAGGTTGTTTTGTTCAGTTTGAGTTCCTCTCAGCTGCTACCTGTGTGCTGCTGCACACCTCAGCTTCTCATTTGGTCTCTTTTATTATCACAGAACATTATAAAGCAATAAACCACATGAGGTCGTGGTTTACATCTTCCTCCTCTGTCCACCACTCGTCCAGTCCTCCCGGTCTGAGTCCACCACTCGTCCAGTCCTCCCGGTCTGAGTCCACCACTCGTCCAGTCCTCCCGGTCTGAGTCCACCACTCGTCCAGTCCTCACTAAACACTCACAGTAAATCGGACATGTTGAAACTACCTGTTAGGCGCAGTGCCCCTGATGTCCTGCGTCACAGTGTGTTTATAGAGTATTATACATAACGGCCTCGAACACAGCACGGCCAATCATAATCAAGGACCAGAACTATCTGTTTAATAAAGAGGAATAAACCACAGCTTCTTCCTCTAAATGAGTTCAACACACACACAATGTCATCTGAGTGTGTGTGTGTGTCCTCTCAGGTGTTTTAAAGTCAGGCGATGATGCATTCAGGGACACTGCAGCTGCTCCGTCAGCACACTGCTGCTGCAGTTCAGAGAGATAATAAATCAGAGCCAAAATTCGGTTCCGGAAGGTCAAATTCACCATTTAAAGCTGGAGTCAGTGAACACCTCACAGCTGCAGTCTGCAGACGGTCAGAAGGAAGCAGCGTTCAAGTGTCTGAACCATGTTGGACCAGGTTCCACACAAAGATCACATGATGACACTTTTTTTGGTCAATCCACTTTTTTCATCAGGTTCCACCAGGTCCCATCAGGCCCCACCAGATCCCACCAGGTCCCACCAGATCCCACCAGGTCCCACCAGGTCCCATCAGGCCCCACCAAGTCCCACCAGTCAGCAATAGTAATTGTAGAAACTCTTGAGAGAACAGTCTGGTATCAGTAGATCCACCAGTGACTGATTCTGGTTTCTGGTCTGCAGGTTTTGACTGAAGGGGGTCTCCAGCAGAAACCCATTGAAGCTGCCGGTGTGTTCAGGGACTAGCAGAGTTTCAGTAAGAAGAAGAACACCTACTTGGAAGAAGACCTTTCAGATGACAGAAAGCCGAGTAGAG
>SEMN01001566.1:0-2500 GCA_005408345.1 Macquaria australasica | reverse complement strand
TTCTCAGCCTCAGAGACTGAGTCTCCACACAATCCAAATGGACACTTTTTACAGTGTGCAGAGCCGCCTGAATAACTCATGACCTGTGATTAATCAATGAGTCCAACAAATGTATTGATAATCCTGTTTCTTTCATTCGTGTTTAAACAAATAAACAGACTTTGTTACTATCGTTGTGTTTGTCTCGTGGTCTTCCTCGTCGTCATGGAGACAGTTTGGATGTTGTCACATGGTTCAGAAACAGGCTGGAACCTGTTGAGATGTTTTCAGGATCTGTTTGACTCCCGCCAACACAAACACATTTATACTCACAACTTTATTGAAAACTGAAGATTCAAAACATTAAAACACTGAAACACTGAAACATGGCGGCAGCAGAGATTAACAACCTGAGGTGATTAAAACAACATCAGTTCATATTTACAGTCAAACTAACATTTACATGTTTCTCATTTTAAATCTGAATTAAAACAAACAACCTGAGACCCAGACAGACTAAACTCTTTATATTAACTTTAATAATAAAACACAAAGATATGAGAGCAGAAACCCAACACAGTCACATGAACACACAAGCTACAGGAACAGGGTTCACAGCGAGCCTTATTTTGAAATTAAAGTCAACTTGGCTTGTTTTAGTAACAGTTTCTGCAACACTGTAAATTCTTGATAAAAATCCATTGAGTCTGGTGTGGAAAAGATCAGAAACACAAACAGCAGCTGCAGGTGACAGGTCACCATGGGGACAGCAGAGATGATGTCACACAGGTTTGGTGGTGCTGTTGTAAACGAGCGTGTCCTGCTCTGACAGCGCCACGTGGGCGGGGCCTGTGGCGACGGGCCTTTGGGAGCGCTTCTTCCGGGACTTGAGGAAGCAGTAGGTCAGGATGGCCAGCAGAGCCAAGATGGCCACCGACAGCAGAACAGCCAGCGCTATGTTGCCTGAGGAGGACACAGTGATGTCACTTCCTCTCAGCGTGTACCGATATACCTCCTGACTGTAGTACTACATCACTGCTGCACTGTGGAGCGTCCTCAGGTGGAGAACAGGTTCTTACCTGAGTCACTTTCATCCTCCGTCTCAAAGCGCTTGAACACCTCTTTGAACAACACGTTCCGCTCTGCACACACACACACACACATTACACAGAGTACCCCACGAAATACTGCACCTGTATTCTGTACTAATGGTGATACTGTGTGGTACTACATACTACTACTATACACAACATAGTTACTATCTGGTAGTGTCTGGTGGTATAATGTGTATTTGTACGTGTGTAGTACCCGTCACGCCCTCGCAGCTCTTGCTGCACTTGTTTTCTTCCTCGAAGTTGTTTGTGTTTCCGTCACAACCGCCGTAGGTGAAGCGGTGGCACTTCCTCTCCAGCGGGTCGTAGTACCAGCGGGTGTGACTCGCCCGACAGGGGCCGGTGTGGGGGGGCTCTGAGCACCCAGCTGGGGGGGGGGGCACAATCATTATTAGCATGTAGCATGGTAATAGGTGTTCAGACATGATGAGACTTAAAAACGGACCTTTCCCTTGGTTCACCTCGATGCTCAGCAGGCGGGTGAAGGTCTGGTTCACTGAGGAAGAGGAGGAGAAGGAGGAAGGTCATTGCTTAAGGTTGTGTGTTTCCGTTTGTGCGTCTATGTGAGGACCAAAGTGAGGTTTGGGCAGAGTGAGGACATTTTGTCTGGTCCTCACTTCTTTAAAGGACAGTTTGAGGATTCAGGATTGGTTTAAAGGTGTGTGTGTGTGTGTTACGTTCGCTGCAGTGCTCCTCGTCTGACGCGTCGCTGCACTGCTGCACGCCGTCGCACTCCAGACTTCTGTCCAGACAGCAGCCGCTGTCACAGGTCAGCTGATCGGGACGACACACCGATCCACACACCTCTGAACACACACATACGCACACACAGGTTTATGCTGTACATCGTACACATGTTGCAGAGCTGATATGAAGAGGTGCATTGTGGGACTGACCAGCAGCAGGCAGACCGAGGCTCCTCTCAGACGTCGCTGTGGACAAAAAAACAAAAACATGCCTCAACAGTACAATCAGTACTGTGTACTGTGTGTACCGCGGGTACCGTCTGTATACTGTGTGTACTGCCAGGTGTGTCAGTTACCTGCGACTCCCCTGCAGGCAGACAAACACTCGTCCTCAGACAGGAAGTTGTTGTTGTTGTGTTTACAGCCTCCGAACGCAAACTTCTGACAGCTTCCTGTCGCAGTGTCGTAATGCCAACGAGAAAACGAAGCTCGACACGGACCGACCTTCACCGGAGCCCGACAGTAGACTGAGAGGAGGAGGAGAGGAGGAGGAGGAGGAGGAGGAGGAGAAAGGAGAGGAGAAGGAGGAGGAGGAGGAGGAGGAGAGAGGAGAGGAGAGGAGAGGAGGAGAGGAGAGGAGAGGAGGAGGAGGAGAGGAGAGGAGGAGGAGGAGAGAGGAGAGGAGAAGAGCAGGAGAGGAGGAGGGAGGAGGAGGAGGAGGAG
>SEMN01001565.1:0-43266 GCA_005408345.1 Macquaria australasica | reverse complement strand
GACAGGCAGGCAGTGACAGACAGGCAGGCAGGCAGGCAGGCAGGCAGGCGGGCAGGCAGGCCGAGAGACAGACAGGCAGGCAGGCAGGCAGGCAGGCAGGCCGAGAGACAGGCAGGCAGGCAGGCAGACAGACAGGCAGACGGGCAGGCAGGCAGGCAGGAGATGTCATCAGTCTGTAGGGATGTGTCACTCTGTCTTCAAAAGCTGAAACCAGAGCTGTGTGTTCGACAATCGTGGTAAATGTTGGTGATAAAGCTCCGCCTGTTGCAATCCACCATTAAAAAGAAGAAGAAGACGAGGTCAAAGGTTGCGATCGTCATTTCCGGTAAGCGCATAACAGCAGTATTCGATCTGAGATGACACTACTCTGTCAAAATTAACTCACTACACAAGTCAGTACTTAGTGTACACAGTGTACTGCATGTAAGTGTACTGACGGGAGTACGAGATCTGATACACAGCTCTGGAAGACGTCTGTTCTGTTTTTGGATTTTAACTTTGAAAGGTGACGTCATCAGTCAGAACTGTGGACTGACACACACACACACACACACACACACACACACACACACACACAGAAACACACAGAGCTTCATGAGAGGCCACAGACTGAACACTACTGTGTATCTGTGTATCAGACACTAAAGGTTTGTATCAACCACAGTCTGCAGGCAACAGGAATCATATCTACAAGCTAACATGCTAACAAGCACCAGGTGTACTGTCTGACTCTGGTACCTGAACCACCAGGTTACCAGCAGCTGAGTGGAGAGGAGACGTGGACCGGACTGACGTGGTTCTGATGTGTGAATGTCCAGAGGAACGATTACAGCGAGACGCCTGACTGTTGCTGTAAGACCATCCTAATCTCTCCGTCTGTGTGTGTTCCTGCAGGAGGAAGCTGCTGCACACACACACACACACACACACGTTTGTTGTGGTTTCTTTACTTTGTGTGTGTGTGTGTGTGTGTGTGTGTGTGTGGTTAATAAGGGCGTGTAGAGAGTCGAAGAATCCAACATGTCTGCTCTGATTCTTACTGAAGTCAGATTTCAGTTCCTGCGTTATGTTACGAGAAGCTCTCAGCTGTGTTCTAATATTAATATTGTTCTACAAATAAATGCCAATATAAAATAGTTTTACAAATTCATTTAAAAGTGTATTCATTAGTTTAACACTTAACAACAGAATAATGAAATATAATTATTAAATCAGCATTTTTATTATTGATTTATATTAAAACATTATATTGGACCATAAAACGAGAGCAGGACAACCAGACGTCAAAGTCTGATATAATAATAAAACTGAAGAATGAACAGGATCATACAGATATAATGATGTTTCTTCACCTGCAGGTATATGATGTTAATGAATCAGTACAGATCAGAAGCTGAATACAGTCAAATTACACACAAACAAAGTGAAACTGGGTTGTAAATGGATTAATCTTTTTAGAAGGAAGGACAGTCTTGTGTTTTTTCAGAAGACTTTCCTTAAAGAAAATCTGTTTTAACCCGAGTAAATATTGATTCATCCTTCATTTATTATTGATTGGAAATGTTATATTTAAACATGTTGAACTGTCAGTTTGGCTGCAGACAAAAGTCACATTTGTCTCCATGTTAATGAATGTACAGAAGGTTCACAAATGTATGTTGTGATTTATATATAAATGACTCCAAATAAATATTGATCGTTGTTTATTAATGTCAAAAAAATCCACAAAACAAAAGAAGGTTCACAAATGTATTTCTGATGCACACACAAATATTTCTTGTTTTAAATGTCAGAAATCCATAAATACATGTTTTTACAACATTTGGATGTGATTTTTATTCAGACTGTTGAACACAAACTGCTTTATAATAATAATATCATTAATTATAATAACTAGACTGTTTGTTGGATCTGAACAATGATTGGCTGCTCAAACATGCAGTTATTGATCAGCTGATTCTTTGTTCTGGATCTGGATCCTCAGCAGCTTCCACAAAGTGGCTGCTGGTCTTCATGGCTCCACACACACACAAGTCCAAATAATAAAACCTGAACAACTATTTCAATGACACAGCATCGCTAAGAAAGAAAAGGCTGAACCAACCAAACACAAAGATCAGAAACTAAGTGAAATCATTTTATATCTGAAAAGGAAGATGATCGAAACAAAAAGTCAAAGTAAAGAACAAAAAGAAAATCAAAGCAATAAAAAACAACAGGTGAAACCAAAGTGAACATATCTTTGGAATAATGAGACAGCAGGAGGACAGGTGCAGCTTAACAGGTTCAACTCAGAGATTTTTGAAGAAATAAACCTCATCATGAATATAATCCTCCTCTTTATCTCCAACTGCTCTGTTCCACTGTCACACAGATCTTCACTGATGAGATCTTCAGTGGGAGGTCATCCCCAGTGTGAATGTATGGAAACAGCCTCTCAGTGAAAGTGTGTGTGAAGGTGTGTATGTGTGTGTTAGTATCAGGATCAGAGAACAACAGCTTTCCTCTGTTACAGTCCAGATTCACTCTGATCCTCTTGAGCTTCTTCTGCACTCCGAGATCAGTGTCTGGAGCTGATGGTGACCGTGCTCAGTATTCAACTTCATAGAACCATATTCCCCAGAATCCAGACAGTATGTTTCCGTTTGTGGGAAATTTTATTCACCAAATGTGGTATAATATTGATGAATCAGTATTGACTCATTGCAGGGTAAGGTCAGAGAGGTCAAATAAGTATAATCAATATTACAGTATTATGTATAAGTCAATCAAATCATATTGATAATGGTCAGGTAAAGTCAGGTTCAGTCATAATCATGATGTAGTCATGTGTTGTTGGATGTGGGCATAATCATAGAAGTCTTGTATTTTTAATTAAGTGCAGCAGCTGGCAGTAGGAGGTTAGAGTATATCAGACAGTGGGGAAAAAAAGGGAGGAAACCGTGGTGTCTGGCTCAGAGCAGGTTGAAAACATCACAGAAATTAGGCCAAGGTCATCAGGTGGTTATACAACTTTGGGCCCACAGAAGGAGGGTGAAGATGGCTATAAGAGAAGATGTGTGCGTTGGATTGTCAGTTGCTCCATGAACTAACTCGGGTTTGCTGTACTTGTTGATTTGTCAGTAAACTCTATTCATATTAGAACTCTTTTGACTCAGTTGAATTATTTTTGAGTATTGAAGTGCTTATAGTGTGGTGAAGATCCTGAAGACATCTGGCCCATCTTTGGGATTTTTCTCTCACATTAAATTGGCGAGCCAGCCAGGAGAGGCTGTGGGGCCTGGGGCTTGGACGAGGTCACTGCAGCTCTAACAACAGGGGCGCCCCGATTTACAGGTAAGCAGAGCCACTTTAAAAATCTGCATACACTTGTTGTTTTGAGCACAGTGTGTCCTCGCCCAGGTCACAGACGATACGTTGCCTCTCCTCCAAAGATCCTAGATTTAAAGTTCAGATGTGATTTGTGTGTGTGTTGACTGACTTGACTGACCAGACTTTGACTGTATTTTGCTTAGGGAGAACAGAGACCAGCAAGGCCTAGCATTAGCAGGCTAGTTTGGCCTGGTGGCTTGTTAACTTAGCATAAAAAGTGCACTAAAATACAAATATATATATATATTTTCAGAATCAGGAGATCGAACTGATACTGAAGAATACCATGAATAACCTGTCTAGTCTTGAAATATTGTAGTTAAATAGTGCGTGAGGAGGAATATAATATAGAAAAGTCCTGCAGTTACCGCTTCTCTGTATCAGAGAAGGTCTGCATGGGTTAAAGTCTTGTGGATACCGCTGCTTTATTGAATGATTTGAAGCAGGTCTGAACGGGCAAGCATTTGAAAACCACATCTGAGGATACCGCCTCTGAGACGTCTGAGGGTCTGCACGGTCAGATGATGGAAAAAAACACCTGCGGCTACCACTCCTAGGTAGGAGGTCTGCACGGGCAGGTAGTTAAAAGTAAAAAGCTGCGGCTACCGCTCCTAAGGTTAGGAGGTCTGAACGGGCAGCAAGAGAAAATAGATTAAGCTGTGGCTACCGCTTCTGAGGTCAGAAGGTCTGTACGGGCAGCAAGAGAAAAAGTAAAAGTAATAGCTCTGTGGTTACCGCTCCTAGGTAGGAGGACTGCTCAGACAGGCTATAAGTAAAAGTCACTGAGGTCAGTGACGGCCGGCTAGGGGGGTGTGAATGCGACGTCGTGTATAAGAGCAGTGTGTGTATGAAAGGAGTGTGTGTATGAGAGAAGTGTGTAATCAGAAAGTGGAGTGACAGTGAATGAGTGCATGCATTAAATCAGCTGATTAATTGGCTTTTAGAAAAATCACTGAAAACACCAGTGATAGCTTGAAATCATAAATTCAAAAAATTAAATTAGTAACTGTCAACAGTAGAACAATTGACACTGATGTGAGAAAATATCACCGAACGGAAAGAGCTTGCTCAAATCCAAGGCTGTAAAGGAGCCCTGAGTGGCTCGGCTGAGGAAACACCCTGTACATATGTAAATAATTTCTTTCTCATGTTAAGAACTCACTAGTAAAGCATGGAATGAGTTATACAGTGATTCACAATTGATCAGTTTGTAGCAATTTTAGTGTTTTAATCAAATACTGAGTGATTTCTAAGGAGAAAGAAAATAAGAAACAAATTGATGTGCATGAAAATACACAAAAAACACGAACTAACACATTATATCTTTTTTGACCGAGGTACGCAAAATCATGGAACACGTTTTGATTGGATTCGGATCTGGATTCCGCCGCTCCTCCTCTGTATGCTATATTTCATCCTGTGTCAGACTGAGGGCTGGAGGCGGGGGGACAGATCCAGTGACGAACCAGCCTGCAGCACACAATGTTGAGTGAGTCCCAACCTCAAACTGATTATGACAGAATAACCGAAAAAAGGAAAAATAATAATGATAATAATAATAATGAATTGTATTGCGGAAATTTAACACCACCGATAAATACATATGGGAGATCTATTGGTTTACAGGTTTTGGGAAAAACCTGGAAATATAACTTTGATTATTGTAGCACAGTAGGCATTTCAGTGCTGAATTAAATTATTGCAGGATGCAATGACTGTATTACAAGGGGGAATGTCAATCTCGGAGACAAAGTGCTCTGATGAAGTTGTTTGATATCTGTTCAGATAATTGATTAAAACATATAAAAAGTGGAGATTAATAACATCAACAAAGGGATTGGTAAATTCTTAATAGTGTGAAAATTGATTGTAGCAACAAGTGGAAATGTTTTAAACTTAAATTAATAGTAACAAAAATGAATTTTCAGACTTTTTTCAAAATGGGATCAGGTAGCAGTAAGATAAAAGAGGGAAAGAAGACGCAAGGCAGGAACAGGAAAATCTTATCTGTGTCTCAGTGTCTCAAAATGCAGGACTCTGACCTCGACTCAGCTCCACCACCATACAACTCTGCTCAAGTCCCAGTGCTCCTCCAGCTGTACAACCAGATCTCAATCTCCTGGGAGCAACAGGGAGATCGGACAAGGACCTTCCCCTATCTCTGCGCTGCACCCGATCAGGACACAGACTCGACAAAGAATCAACGACAATCTCATCACCATTCAGACCTGACAGACGAGGAGAAGTTCATGAAGTGGTCTCTATGCAGAAACAGCTTCATCAATGGACTGAAACCTGAAATTAGCAACGTGCTGAAACAAACATGCATTACACAGGATTCAGGAAAACTGTCTGTCATCAAAGCACATGCAGTGCATACTGAGAAAATCGTCAGAGAGACCAAGAAGAAGAAAGACAAAAAAGGAGAGAAAAATCTACAAATGGCTGTGATGATAATGTTCCAAAGTCACACCAGAGGACGTGCACGCGACAGAGGCATCAGGGGCGTGGAAGAAGAGGAGAACATGAGTGCTCCAACGCCAAAGCTAGTCCTGAGAGGAAGGACAGAAATCAAACAGACTGATGCCAGGTGGAGCCTGAGGAGAGGGAGGGGTCGGCATCAACTGGTTCACTGACGCACAGTGAGGAACATCCTACACATCAGGAAGGTGATAACACCCAACACACACACTTTTGAAGAAGGCAAGCACATATTTAGAAAAGAAACCTGAACAACAATCCACACCACCTGTCGGTAATATGTTAAATACATATCAGAGGCCTTCATGAATATGCCTACACACACACTTTAGTAAACAGGCGATTGTGCACACTGAGGTTAAACAGAATTACAAAGGTCAAAAGGAGGGAACGTGCTAAATTGGGTCAAGAAGCATATAAAACCAGGTTAAAGTTAATACTACAGATCTCAGGGCAAGCAGTCACGTTTTTAGTTGACTCCGGGGCTACAGAGTCAGTAATTATGGGAAAAGAATTTGAAATAAAACCCAGATTAAGTGGTAAATATATGAGAACAATGGGTGCCTCAAGAACATCAGTCTTAGAAAAATATAATGCCCCATTGTCCTGCCATGATGAACTAAAAGTAAACATTCATTGTTGCTGTCACCATTCTGCCCCATTAATCTGCTCAAAGGGGATCTGCTGTGTGGATCAGGCATAATTTTGACCTCAGAACAGAACTAATGGTTAAATGTAATATTGTCCAGATATGTTGCTTTACGCCTATGAGTGGTGCCGGCCTGATGCAGCAACAGGTTCTATAAATAACCAGTTAGTGCAGGAAGCACATGAACATCACACACACACACACACACTGCAAACCACAAGACCTGCATATCTGAAGGGAGAGATGAGAGTTTTGAAGTGCAGTTGTCTGAAAGAAAGGTTCATTTTGAGTTGTATGTATTGGCATTAAACCAGTTTTTGAATGTCTCGTTAAAACAGGCATTATTGTTGGAGAAAAGTCTCCTCCATCACGATGGATTCCATGCTAACACGAACATCGAGGTGCTGGTAACCTCTCGTGTTAGTGGCTCTCAACGACACGCAAAGTGCCTGGGCTGAAGACAACGAAAGCAACCATATGAACTTTTACTGTGATCATTTTTACTGCCAGATTATTCTTTAACACCTGAAGAGAGTTTAATTTGTGGTTTGATGCCAGGTTCCTTTATAACCCATCCTGATACCAGATTTTCAATAATCTGAAGAGGTTTCTTAACACCTAAGCTGTGTATCTTTAGACAGTGGATATTTTTCTTATGAAACCACTAACATTGTTTTAAGTAGCACATTTTAAGAGTATATCAAATCATCATACAGATGGGTCACAGATTAGATAATACAGGGTTTGAAGCTCCAGGTCACAACGGATGACCTGTACAATGGTACGTGACTGTGACAGTGTTCAAGACAAATTGCTGCAAATACATGCTAATAATTACTAATACACTGAATGTTTGTGAAAGATTGTACGCTGAGGCCTAAGGGTTTTCCCTCTACTGACTAGGAGGTTTTCTCTTGGGTCTTGGTAAGGGAGATAGGTACAACTTGGCTTTTACTCGCTCCCCACAAAACAGGGAGGAGAGGTTTTCCAGGTTGTACTCCTGTGATGGTGGATTTCACTCTGGATCACACCCTTATTTTGAGCGTGTGACTAAAATACCTGAGACTTGTTGCTCATGGGTCGAAAGAACTCAGAACGCTGTCACAGGAAGAGGGATAAGAAGTGTCCTGATGTATTCAAATACTGTGTGTTTACAATATAAGAGTGTGCCGATATGTTACCTCCAGACTGTGTGGTTTTCAAAACTATCTAACCTTCAGGTACCTCATGTATAATTCAGGTACTCAGTAACGATATATGTATTTTAGCCTCCCTCTATGGGATGATTGGGACTTTTTCAGTCCCAAAGGGGGGATTATGTGGGAAATTTTATTCACCAAATGTGGTATAATATTGACGAATCAGTATTGAATCATTGCAGGGTAAGGTCAGAGAGGTCAAATAAGTCATAATCAATATTACAGTATTATGTATAAGTCAATCAAAGTCAATCATATTGATAATGGTCAGGTAAAGTCAGGTTCAGTCATAATCATGATGTAGTCATGTGTTGTTGGATGTGGGCATAATCATAGAAGTCTTGTATTTTTAATTAAGTGCAGCAGCTGGCAGTAGGAGGTTAGAGTATATCAGACAGTGGGAAAAAAAGGGAGGAAACCGTGGTGTCTGGCTCAGAGCAGGTTGAAAACATCACAGAAATTAGGCCGAGGTCAGCAGGTGGTTACGCAACTTTGGGCCCACAGAAGGAGGGTGAAGATGGCTGTAAGAGAAGATGTGTGCGTTGGATTGTCAGTTACTTCATGGACTGACTCAGGTCTGTGTGCGTTCGTACGCTTGACTGTTGGTTGCTCCATGAACTAACTCGGGTTTGCTGTACTTGTTGATTTGTCAGTAAACTCTATTCATATTAGAACTCTCTTGACTCAGTTGAATTATTTTTGAGTATTGAAGTGCTTATAGTGTGGTAAAGATCCTGAAGACATCTGGCCCATCTTTGGGATTTTTCTCCCACACGTTCCTCTGGACAGACTCTGCTAACACACCCAGTCTCCAGTATGAACTGTCTCCAACCTGGAGATCCCAGCTGTGAGTCCCTGAGTTAAAGCCCTCAGAGCCCAGGACAGACCAGTATTTAATCCTCTCTGGATTATCAGGAAGCTTCTGTCTCCCTCCTCGTCTCACACTGGTCAGATCTTCAAACAGGATGAGGTCTGGATGAGCAGTGTTTGGGTCCAGAATCAGAGGAGTGTAGGAGACCATGTCCTTCATCTTGTTCCAGATGTTGAAGGTCAGGTTGCCCAGGTGTTTGGCCTGGTCTATCAGAGCTCCTGAGAGCAGCTGTGGATCCTCCAGCAGGGGGCGCTGCTGGACTCTTTCCACTGCAGCCTTCAGCTCTCAGCTCCTCCTCTGTGGCTCTGACTGTGTCTGAAAGAGCTGCTATCTCTCTGCTCAGAGCCTCCATCTTCTCCTTCATCATCTGACTCTTCTGCTCCTCTTCCTCCCTCAGTGCAGCCATCCTGGCCTCCTCTTCCTCTTCTAGAAACTGGTGAAGCTTCTAAAACTGCTCCTTAATCTGCCTCTCTGTGTCGGGCCTGGACCTTCATGTGTTCTGCTGTTTGATCAAACTTCACTTTAACTTGTTTAAAAACCTTTAACTTCTCCTTTAAGGGCTCCAGAGTTTCCTGAAGTTCCTTCTTGTGTTGTCGTGCAGCTTCATCGATGGGTCTGAATCTGTGGTTGCTGTGTTTTTCTGAATCTCTGCAGACGACACACACTGGCTGCTGATGGTCCAGACAGAAGAGTTTGAGTTTCTCAGAGTGCAGACTGCAGAGAGCCTCTGAAGCTCTCTGATCTCTCTCCTGTAAGAAGGCCTCACACAGGTTCTTCAACACCAGGTTACAAGGTGGTTCATCCCTTGAAGACCTTCTCTTACAAACTGGACACTCCTGTGTTGGTTTCTCTCTCCACCACCTCTTCAGACAGTCTTTACAGAAGCTGTGGCTACATGACAGAACAACAGGATCTCTAAAGACCTCATGACAGACCGGACAGCAGAGACCCTCCTCTGATCTGGAAGCCATTCTGTCTCTGAGTGAAGCTGAAAACACAGCAGACAGCACGTTAAAACAGGAAGTCTGTTGTAGAAAGCTGCCTCAGTTACTTTCACTTTGAGTCTTTTAGTCAAACTCACATTCAGTGTGTGGAGCGTCAGCAGGTTGAAGCAGCAGTGTTGTAGTTTTCCACTTTTCTCTCCTGTAGCTGAACTCACTCAGGAAGATGTTAGTTTGGTCTGAAGGTGAATCTGATTGTTTGTGGGCCTTTCTCAGATAGTGAGTCCACTAGGCCCTGTTCGATTACATTTATGTACCTGGTACCAGAACACCTTGTGCCAAAGGTCGATGATTCTGGTTGTTTCATCAGATCTGCAGCATTATGTCTTAGACATAAGAGGAGCAGAGCTGTTAGCTGATCAGCACCTGGTGGTCAGTTAAGTCAGGTAGCGGGAAAGGCCTAGGGGAACTGATAAACCTAAATGAATAATGAAGGGAACGTCTGGCTGAGGAACCTGTCCTTTAGGTCTTCAACTTTCTCTGGCAGAGACATTTTCCTGGATCCCGGGGAAGGCTGGGGACATGCAGGCCATGTTTAGAGCCTCCCTAGCGGAGTCATCATCCAGAGTTGTGGCCAGAAGGTCGTCAGTGTCTGCGTGAGGCCATCGAGCTGAAGAAGGAGTTGTTTCAGGCTTGGTTGGCCTTGAAGCAGCAGACGGGTATCAGGAGGTCAGAAGGGCTGCAGCTTCTGTGGTCACAGAGGTCACTATGATGTGGGAGGAGTTTGGGGTCGGCCTCAAGGAAGTTCTGGCAAACTGTCAGACCAATCAGGAGGGCAAGGCAGGGCTGAGTGCAGGCTGTTTCCAGCAGACAGACCTGCTGATCTGGACTGGGGACACTATCAGATGGTGGAAAGAACACTGTGAGGAACTCCTGAACCCAGCTGACTCGTCCTCCATCGAGGAGGCAGAGCAGACGGAAACATTTAACAACTATTGGATGGATTGTCAAGAAGTTTTGTACAGATATTCATGTCCCTCACAGGATGAGAGCTGTTGACTGATCCTCTGACTTTTCCCCCGGGACCACGAGCAAGTCAAACCTTTGACATTGACCTGTGAAATATCTCAAATATCTCAAAATCGATCTGATGGATTGGAACAAAGCATGAACCATGAATGTCACAAATGACTTATTAAGATCCTTATGGCTTTTCTTTGCTTCCATACATTTGATAATACTTCTGTACTTTTACTAGAGTAATACTTTTAATAATTCAAGTACATTTTGCTGCTTATACTTCTGTAATGATTTTCAATTCAAGACTTTTATTGGTAATTAAATATTTTAATTTGTAACTGATTTAATTTGATGTAATTTGTATTAATACAGGATCTGAATACTTCTTCCAGCAGTGAATATATCACTTGATAGGCCTACTTAAGTATATTTTGCTTTCTTGTATTTAAGAGTTTCAGTGCAGGACTTTTGTAATGAAGTATTTTTCCGTTAACTGAATAGGGACACAAAAGCAGTGCTGGAAAATGGAAGATAATGAAAGTATCAATACTTCTTCCACCTCTGCATTCGTGTCCACATAATCCCATCCCTGAATATCAAGTATATACTGAAGACAGTTATTCAAGAAGCCTGTGATGCTCATTTGCATTTGTACAAAAGGTCAGGAGGTCTTTGATGTCTGAGCCGAGCAGGTCCTCTCATTGTTACTGAAGCATCCCTCTGCAGAGCGTGTAGATAAAGGAGGAGGAATGCATTGTTGTGCACCATGAATGGAAGCACAGCAATAAGAAGTGTGCTGCGTGCTTCAAATACCATTCTCACCACTGATCGTTACAGGGAGATATTCAGCAAACAGATCGACACTGATTCAACGGTCGGGTATCCAGCAGTTTAGTGCCACAATGAAGCTTCACCTTCTGCTCGCTGCTGCCACATTCACATGGAAATGTTAAGCTGCTTATTACCATATGGCCGCACTTACAAGCAATAAACTGTAAGAGCTGCTGGGAGAGCTGGAGGGAATCTGGGACGCACACTTCCCAGTTGTCAGCTCTGAATGGTGAGAGTCCGGTCTTTGTCCTCCGAGCAGCAGCTGGACCTTTCACTCTCTGACACCAAACTCCCGCAAAAACCCACAAAGACCCTCTGAAGTTTGGACAATTACTTTAGTTTTCCTGTTGATATCAGAAGTCACATTTAATGTGATGGGATCCTACATGAAGACCAGCAGTGGAAGAAGTACTCAGAACTTTTACTGCAGTAAAAGTAATCATACCACAGTGTAGAAATACCCTGTTACAAGTAAAAGTCCTGCATTCAAGGTTTTACTCAAGCAGAAGTACAAAAGTATTAGCTTCAAAATATACTTTAAGTTTAGTTTAATTTAGTAAAATCAATCTTTTATCATTAACTTGATGTAAATATAAAATTTTTAGTTTTGAGTTTTATGAACATGAGTCTTGTGACCTCAAACGACTGAATGAATGAATGAATGACAAACAAATGAATGAATGAAGGTGAGACAGATTTGCAGTTGAAGCTGACTGAAGCTGTTGTCAGACAGCGAGCCGTGTCACAGCGGCACGGTTTAATAATCTGGTCTGAGACAATAAACAGTGTTTGATATCAGTTAACAGCCTGCTGTATTAATGCTAAACATTGCCTCTGTTTTAAGCTACAACCTGCTGTTTACCTGTGTGAGGAGATTACAGGTGGACAGCAGCAGTCTGTGGTATTCAGGCTGGAGAGGAGGAAACTGACACCAGAACAGTTTAAGCTGGTGCTTCGAGCTAAATGCAACAAGTCCTGCCAATTAAACAGCTAAATACAGTGTTTGTTCGTGTCTCCCAGAGCGACACATACAGGTGTGTTCTGATCTGAGGTCAGCTCACAGACATCCTGTCTGTAGCTTTAAAACTGTCATTACTAAATGTAACATGTTTCCTATTAACAGGTCAAACAGATCAGCTGAACAAGAGATGTGATTGGCTGGTGGAGGAAACTGATTGACCAATGAGGAGCTACAGAGTGTGAAATTTTGCATTAAAACAGGGATTAGTTCGTTCACATTCGTCCGTCTTTCATGTCATCGTTTCTTTTTTATTCGTTGATGACAGTTACTTTTTATTTAATTTTAGTTGGATTCTTTAAAAAAAGGTCGTCAACAAATATTTCCCATCATACTTTTCTTCAGTGAAATGAACTCAGGTACCAGAACACCTTTTCTGTCGTTACCATGTACCTGCAGCCTCAGAGGAGCTCCTGGGGGGGGCGCTGTCCAGATGGCCCATTGAGAGTGGGGGGGGGGGCAAGTGCAGACAGGCAGGGAGGCTGAAGCAATTCAAAGATTTATTAAATACAAAATAAACTTACAAAACGCAGGGAAACACCAGGAACACGACACGAAGAGACAACCAACAACATCATCACAATGAACCAACAAGGAACAAAGGAAAGGGACCGGCATATATAGAGGAGGAGACAACGAGGGCAGCAGAAACAGGTGCATAACAAGACACAGGTGAAAACCATCAAAACAGGTGGGAAAAGAACAAAGACAGGAAGTAAATAATACACAAGAGCGACCAGGGAACGTCAAAATAAAACAGGAAACCACACAGTCCACACAAGAGTCCTTGGGATCATGACAGAACCAGAGCAGCCTCCACCTCCACCTCCACCTGCCTCCACCTGCCTCCAGCTTCACACTCATTAAAGCCTCTCTGCTGCCAAACAGATCGTTAAATAACAACTTAGGGAGGAGAGGAGGAGGGGGAGTAATGAGTATGAACACAGTGAAAATCTCATGTGAACACAGGGAGACGTGTCCTCTGATCTGATCCTGCTCTCTGGGGGGGGGGTTATTACATATTCTCCTAAAGAGGTGAGAGAAAGATGAGGGGGGAGGAAGTGTGCCTTCCCAGAGGACTCTGGGTAATTGTGTTTAATTGACAGTTACTTTTCCCTCCACGTCTCTGCAGCTTTTAGTTTGTTCTGAACAAAGTGAAGCAGCGAAGGATTATATATCTATTATCATTTTATTTTATTTTATTGGCAAAACTCTACAAAGGCTATAATGTGTATTTTAATAATTACTTTTAAATCTTAAAGTACACAAAAATGTAGTCAAAGTATCAAAAGTTAAAGTACTTATGCAGCAAACTTATTGTATATTATTATATTATATTTTATTAAAACTCATTCATTAATATTTAAGCAGCATTTTAATGTTGAAATTCATTTGAACAACTTTGTATTTCATTAATGTCTAATCTCTGACTGATGACAGTTTTAATGATGAAACTTGAAGGTTTATATTGGAATAGGTTCTTCTCCCTGTTGATCCAGCAGTAGTGTTTGCGTTGGTGGAACCTGAGCTGGTGTCAGTGTGCTGGGAATCCAGCATGCGTCTTATCTTTATGTCTTTAGTGGCCCTCATCAGGCCGCTGCACATCTGCAGCAGCCTGATCCCGTCAGACAGCAGGAAGCTTCCCAGGTAATAAAGTACCTCCACGTATCTGCAGCAGCACTCCCTCCACTGAGGCCATGAGGCCGGTCCATCATGAGATAATTGATGCCTCTCTCCTATTGTTGTGTGGGCCTCGCCCACTGGCCTCAGAGTGTGGGAAAGCTAATCCTGCCTGGGACTCATGGCTTTGTAATGCTAATGTGGGCCTATAAATAGAGGAGAGGGCTCCTCGGCCCATCACAGCTCCCTGTGCTCTCCCACAGAAGCTCTGCGCTCCACCCGAATGGCTCCAACCGGCACCGGAGACTCTCCCGTCTCAATGCTCTCCACCAAAGACAGACACAAAGTAAGTCCTGCTCCTCCTTCAGTCTAATGACAGCTGTGCACCACCCGGCTGCTTTTCTCTGTGGCCTGAATGTACCGAGTGTGTTCCTGACCGAGCTTCCTGTTGTGTTCACCAGCTGAGGAAACCAGCTGTGGAGAAGATGCGCAGAGATCGCATCAACAGCTGCATCGAGCAGCTCAAAGTCCTGCTGGAGAAGGAGTTCCACAAACAGGATCCCAACGCCAAGCTGGAGAAGGCCGACGTCCTGGAGATGACGGTGGAGTTCCTGAAGCAGCAGCTGCAGCCTCAGAGCCCAGCCGCTCGCACGGCCCACGGCGACGGCTACTCCCACTGCTGGAAGGAGACGCTGCACTTCCTGTCCGCCAGCTCCCTGAAGCAAGTGACGCTGCCACACCTGCGGTACCTCCACGCTGCCGGCCCCGTGCCGGCCCTCTCCTCCCACAGCCGCGTCCAGGCTGCAGGGAAGCAGCAGTCCGGCCCCGACAGACCCGTGTGGAGGCCGTGGTAGATCCCACCATGGATGGTCTCCACCAGGGAGCCTGTAGGGGACTGACCCCCACATCATTTATTGAGCGGATCTTTCCTTTTCCTCATCGTGAACTTCTTTATGTTCTTTTAAAGAAAGAGGGGGAAGGACTTCCAGATTTCTTCATATTGAAGAAAATGTTTTTCCTGCTGTGGAAGCTCTTTGTTTGTGGACACGATGTCCTCATGTTTGCTGAGCACTGAGATTCTCAGTGTGTCAGTGTGTTGACATGACGTACTGAAAGCCTTTTGTAAAGGCTGCTGATGCACCGTTGATACTGTGTGTTTGCTCTAATTACTGCTTAAAGTGACTGAATGAGAACAAAAACACTTCCTGTGGAAAAGTAAAAGTTTTGAGAACGAGGATTTGTAATGTCAAAAGAGAAATAAACAGTTTTTACAAGTGATTTTGATATTTTCTGTTTTTTTCTGCAGTGAGAGAGTGAATGATTGTTCATGTGAATGAGGCTGAGAGCTGCTGTGAACACAGATCATTACTGTCTGATCACAGTCAACCTGCTGCTGACTGTGATCAGACAGATATTGATTAATCAATGAGAAGAGGAGGTGCTGCGTCTGACACTCGTGGGTTTGGAGGTCTTCCTACTTTCCCACAGCCTTAAACCAGGACCAGGCCTATCATGTATCTGTGTGTGTGTGTGTGTGTTGGTGGTGGTGGTGGGGGGGAATTGAGGCAAATGAGAAAAAGAGGGAAATGATAAATAACTCAGTTCAGTTGTCTCTGCTATTAGCTCATTTTAGCCGTCGTAACAGTCCTGGTGTTTAGAGATATCTGTCTGCAACAAAACCAACCCCCCCACCCCCAACCCAACTGGTCGAGGCAGATGACCGCCCACCCAGAGCCTGGTTCTGGTTCTGGTTCTGCTCAAGGTTTCTACCTGTTAAAAGGGAGTTTTTCCTTGCCACTGTCGCATAGTGCTGCTCATGGTGGGAACTGTTGGGTCTCTGTAAATATAAAGAGTCTAGACTTGCTCTATTCGAAAAAGTGCCCTGAGATAACTTTGCTATGATATGGCGCTATATAAATAAAACTGAATTGAATTGAATTGAATTGAACTGAAACACGACTCAGATTACATGGCTGCAAACAAACAGCCTGTTAAACCTGCATGTTCTACCTGTCCTGCAGGTTCCAGTAGGTTTATAGAGGTGTGTGTAGTCCTTACCTGTGTGTGTGTGTGTGTATGTATGTGTGTGTAAACCCATCTGCTCTCACCTGGGAGAACAGACCTGCAGCCCGACTGACACCTGCTGACATCAGAGCAGGGCAGAGAGTTCCCACGCCTCTACACAGGTGTGACTACAGGAAGTAAACTCTGTGATAGATATACTGTGTAGTACCCAGTGTAGTACGCTGTGTAGTACACAGTAGGTACTGCAGACAGCTGATTAAATTAAAGAATAATACTTTGAGTTTCATGTTTCAGTACTGCAATTTTCAGGATAGAAACTACTGATCATTGTTGAAGTGTTTGAGTAATTATAGCTTTCAGTGAAGGAAGAAGTACTCAGATCCTTTACTTAAGTAAAAGTACTAGTAACTATGTAAAAAAAAACTTTATTACAAGTACATTTATATTGCTGTACTTTTACTTAAGTAAAATATCTGTGTACTTCTTTCACTACTGCATTTTTCTGGTTTTATGTCTTTTTTCAACCCACTTTATTCATTCTGCAAAGTGCTGAACAACTAGTTCTTTTTCCTGTCAGAAATATTGATATTGAGGAGTGTGGGAAACCTGTGCAGAGGCAGACTCCACACACACACACACACACACTGATGGAGGCTGCATGTTGTCTGATTTACACATTGCTTCACCCCCCCACCCCCACCCAGCAGAGTACAGCAGGAAGTCCACTGGCTGTCACAGATGTTTTGTAATCA
Organism: Macquaria australasica; assembly: GCA_005408345.1. NCBI lineage: Eukaryota > Metazoa > Chordata > Actinopteri > Centrarchiformes > Percichthyidae > Macquaria > Macquaria australasica. The sequence goes on along the minus strand of SEMN01001565.1, from coordinate 26,487 downwards.
AACATTATATTGATCGAGTGTTTGTGGAGGAGAAGAAGTTAAAGGTTAAAGGTTAAAGAGACTCTTCACCTGTTCTGTTTGAAGTTTCTGTTTTTTAGGATTTTATTTTCATTTTCCAAACGCACATCGACTCACATCAAATCTACTTTACATCAACTGAATGAAACTTGGACACTTGGAAGACACAAAGACTGTGTCCACAGTGTATCGTCTTATCGTCTTAAAGCCACAGTGATCAATACAGTGTTATATGATGAACATCTGGTGTTTTATGATGTGTAACAACATCTGGAATTAAAATGCAATAAGAACAATAACTCAGCGGTTTAAAGATACAAAATGAATTTATTCAAATATCAGCAGATTAATAATGTTAATAACTGAATATATTTGATAGTTCTCCTTTATAAAAGGTGACGAGTCAAACATGGAGGAGTCTCCTCCACTGCAGTCTGCAGTACTTTGATTCAGCATTAGAGGATAAACAGTCGACTCCACAGGAGTCAAACAGTCTGTTTACATTGTAAAGAGCAGCAGCTCCACAGTGGAGACACTAAAGCAACAGAACATGTAGTGAGTGTGGGGGTCAGTCCCCTACAGGCTCCCTGGTGGAGACCATCCATGGTGGGATCTACCACGGCCTCCACACGGGTCTGTCGGGGCCGGACTGCTGCTTCCCTGCAGCCTGGACGCGGCTGTGGGAGGAGAGGGCCGGCACGGGGCCGGCAGCGTGGAGGTACCGCAGGTGTGACAGCGTCACTTGCTTCAGGGAGCTGGCGGACAGGAAGTGCAGCGTCTCCTTCCAGCAGTGGGAGTAGCCGTCGCCGTGGGCCGTGCGAGCGGCTGGGCTCTGAGGCTGCAGCTGCTGCTTCAGGAACTCCACCGTCATCTCCAGGACGTCGGCCTTCTCCAGCTTGGCGTTGGGATCCTGTTTGTGGAACTCCTTCTCCAGCAGGACTTTGAGCTGCTCGATGCAGCTGTTGATGCGATCTCTGCGCATCTTCTCCACAGCTGGTTTCCTCAGCTGGTGAACACAACAGGAAGCTCGGTCAGGAACACACTCGGTACATTCAGGCCACAGAGAAAAGCAGCCGGGTGGTGCACAGCTGTCATTAGACTGAAGGAGGAGCAGGACTTACTTTGTGTCTGTCTTTGGTGGAGAGCATTGAGACGGGAGAGTCTCCGGTGCCGGTTGGAGCCATTCGGGTGGAGCGCAGAGCTTCTGTGGGAGAGCACAGGGAGCTGTGATGGGCCGAGGAGCCCTCTCCTCTATTTATAGGCCCACATTAGCATTACAAAGCCATGAGTCCCAGGCAGGATTAGCTTTCCCACACTCTGAGGCCAGTGGGCGAGGCCCACACAACAATAGGAGAGAGGCATCAATTATCTCATGATGGACCGGCCTCATGGCCTCAGTGGAGGGAGTGCTGCTGCAGATACGTGGAGGTACTTTATTACCTGGGAAGCTTCCTGCTTCGGGCTGCTGCAGATGTGCAGCGGCCTGATGAGGGCCACTAAAGACATAAAGATAAGACGCATGCTGCTGGACACGTGTCTGTCTCATGTGTGGTGCCTTCTGTGGAGGCGTGGTCACTCAGTCATTGATCTAATTAAATGCTCCCGATGTTCATGATCTGATCGATTTGTTTCACTTCTACATTGTATTTCTACTCTAAGTAAAGGATGTGAATACTGCTGGCTTTAAAGACAGTGAAGATGAATGTGACTGAATGAAAGCAGCATTCTGATCAGCTGATTAACTACTAACAAACTGCAGCTGATAAATTTTCTCTTCACAGGAAACTTTCAGACACACATTCACTTATTTCTGAGAATAAATACAAATGTCATCATTTATTAGTTGATTATACTTGATATCATTAATCTGTGAAGTAACTGCAGAAGTACTACAGTCAGTTCACGGCAGAGGATCTGGAGGGAAGGATATATTTGTTTATTTAGTTCTACAGTGCACAGGTCAGCTGAATATTTGGAGATGTTCTCAGTGTGAGGAAGGACCTGGTTTTGTCCAGGAGGTCTGACACGGGGGTCCCGTTCTGCAGGTGTTCTTCAATCAGAGCCCTCAGCTTCTCCACCCCACTGCTGCACTTCCTCTCCAACAGGTGGAGTTCACACCTGAGAGAAACAAAGGCTTCATTAATGCACAGGAGGAGCTCACATCAACAGGACTGCAGGAGGGTTAGTGAAATAAAAACGGCTTCCTGGACTCACCTGAACAGCTGGTCCTTCATGCTGTCCTGCAGAGCCGGGTCCACATACTAATCTGTCTCCAGGTGACTCTGCTTCACAAACAGCTACCTGTCTTCTTCTTCACAGGACGTCTCTGTTCCCGTCTGCAGCTCCACTTTGCACTTATGCAACTCATCCTGTGCTCTTGGCCAATCAGGAGGCTCGCAGCTGGGGACGACAGACTGAATGGAGCTGCCGTCTCACCGAGCAGGTGGGAAGACGTTCACGAGGCCAGATGTCAAAGAGATGCAGAAAATATTCCCTGGGAATGTCTGGGAGCTGTGAGGAGCGCTCGCTGTCAAACAGCTTCAGCATGCAAGGAAAGGAGACCTGTTATTGGTAACACTGAATCACAGTGAAAATAGAGCCAGAGCAGATCAATATCTACAGCAAACCAAGGTTCCAATAATAAATCAATCCACAGTTTGGTCGTTCACGTGATCAATTAATCCTTTAAATCACTTTTTAAGCAAAAAGAGTTCTCAGTTTCTCTAATGTGAAGAAGTGAAACTGAATATTTAAATATGTCAACTGTGACATTTCTCTTTTTGATTTAATATATGATGAATATATTTATTATATAGAACAAACTGTTCTATACAATGGGCATTATAATAATAATAATAATAATAATAATAATTATTATTATTATTCAGTCTAGTTTAATCTTAATCTGCTCTTTGCTCTTTGTCTTTTTCCTGATTCTGTATTTGATTTGGACTTTCTTCTTCTCTACTGTTTGACTTGAATTTCCTGTTTTTTTCTAAAAATGATCTGCAGATGATTAAATAATAAAAATACTTGTCTTTTATTATATTTATATTTTTTCAGGACACTGAAAAATGAAAAATGATTTTAAAAAGTTGCAGGAGCCGTAAAATAAAGCGTTACCTCACTATTAATGAAATACATGGAACACCATAGAGGTCTCTGTGGCTCTGGTCTGAGTGTAGTTCTGGACCCAGATGGAGCAGTAAACTGGACCGTCTGTCCCAAGAGCCGCCCAGAGGCATTGTGGGAACAGACACACTTCTTTTGTGCGTGAAAGATGAAGAAGTGTAGGGAGCCGTGTGTCAGTGTGGCTCCACAGACCGAGAGGAGGGCACGAGACCGGGACCCACTCGTGCTGGGAGCTGTGGGAGCTGTGGTGGGAGCTGTGGGGGCGGTGGTGGGAGCTATGGTGGGAAGTGTGGGAACTGTTGTGGGGGCGGTGGTGGGAGCTGTGGGAGCTGTGGGAGCGGTGGTGGGAGCTGTGGGGGCTGTGGGGGCGGTGGTGGGAGCTGTGGGAGCTGTGGGAGCTGTGGGAGCGGTGGTGGGAGCTGTGGGGGCTGTGGGGGCGGTGGTGGGAGCTGTGGGTGCTCTGAGGAGGGACACTGGGAGACAGACAGCAAAGACTCCCTCAGACAGACGGAAGGAGACGATGAGAGTAAACACACTTTAAATCTACAGAATCTGCTGAGGGAGAATAAACCGATGAGTTCTTCTAAAGATCGGTACATGTACTCAAGTACTTGAGGCTGACAGTCTGATCTGTGATGACACCATCCCATAATGATGACCGTGTCCCGATCCAAGGATCAATGAGTCCCTGGACTTCCTCCCTGGATCTGAGGTAAAACCAAAAACCACTTTACTGCAGGGAAGAAGTGACGGGCCTGCGTGACGTACCAGCAACATTTGAAAGGTGATGAAGGAGGTCCTTTCCTGCATAACCCCCCCCCCCGCCCCCCCAACACGGTGGTGCACCCTGACAACCTACCTGCAGGGGGTGCTAAAAGGCTAAAAAGTGCAGATTTACAGTTGCACCCAGAGAAATGACACCTTACACAAGGCAAAGTGTTGATCCTCAGGCCACAAAGTGAGCACGGCACGTGATTGGTCCGTACACCCGGACCAGCACCAAGTCAAGGCTTTCCTTGGACAATGATCATGATCATCTTCATCATATTTATCATCTGTTCCCTTTAAGATGAAACACATCAGCAGCCTGACAAAGCTCCACCCCTTATATGACATCACCTGAGACAAACCAGGAAACAGTTTGTTCTGTTCAGTTCTCACTGAGAAGAGACGCACCGACAGACAGACAGACGGTAAGATTTACCTTCATTACAAAGCTGTGACTTCAACTGAGGGAGGACAGTTACAGGAGGGAGTACTCAAGTACTTCAACTGCAACCTGCTGCTGACTGAAAAACACTCAGAGACTCAAAGTGAAAGTAACTGAGGCAGCTTTCTACAGCAGGGAGGGGAAACACAACTGACTTCCTGTTTTAACGTGCTGTCTGCTGTGTTTTCAGCTTCACTCAGAGACAGAATGGCTTCCAGATCAGAGGAGGATCTCTGCTGTCCGGTCTGTCATGAGGTCTTTAGAGATCCTGTTGTTCTGTCATGTAGCCACAGCTTCTGTAAAGACTGTCTGAAGAGCTGGTGGAGAGAGAAACCAACACAGGAGTGTCCAGTTTGTAAGAGAAGATCTTCAAGGGATGAACCACCTTGTAACCTGGTGTTGAAGAACCTGTGTGAGGCCTTCTTACAGGAGAGAGATCAGACAGCTTCAGAGGCTCTCTGCAGTCTGCACTCTGAGAAACTCAAACTCTTCTGTCTGGACCATCAGCAGCCAGTGTGTCACATCTGCAGAGATTCAGAAAAACACAGCAACCACAGATTCAGACCCATCGATGAAGCTGCACGACAACACAAGAAGGAACTTCAGGAAACTCTGGAGCCCTTAAAGAAGAAGTTAAAGGTTTCTGAACAAGTTAAAGTGAAGTTTGATCAAACAGCAGAACACATTAAGGTCCAGGCCCGACACACAGAGAGGCAGATTAAAGAGCAGTTTAAGAAGCTTCACCAGTTTCTAGAAGAGGAAGAGGAGGCCAGGATGGCTGCACTGAGGGAGGAAGAGGAGCAGAAGAGTCAGATGATGAAGGAGAAGATGGAGGCTCTGAGCAGAGAGATAGCAGCTCTTTCAGACACAGTCAGAGCCACAGAGGAGGAGCTGAGAGCTGAAGACGTCTCATTCCTGCACAACTACAAGGCTGCAGTGGAAAGAGTCCAGCAGCGCCCCCTGCTGGAGGATCCACAGCTGCTCTCAGGAGCTCTGATAGACCAGGCCAAACACCTGGGCAACCTGACCTTCAACATCTGGAACAAGATGAAGGACATGGTCTCCTACACTCCTCTGGTTCTGGACCCAAACACTGCTCATCCAGGACTCATCCTGTCTGAAGATCTGACCAATGTGAGAGGAGGACAGAGACAGCAGCTTCCTGATAATCCAGAGAGGTCCGATGGTTTATACAACTCTGTCCTGGGCTCTGAGGGCTTTAACTCAGGGACTCACAGCTGGGATGTCCAGGTTGGAGACAGTTCACACTGGAGACTGGGTGTGTTAGCAGAGTCTGTCCAGAGGAAGAGAGACATATGGTCTGGATTTCTAAGCAAGATATCTATGATTTTTGGCATACAGTCTGGATTCTGGGGAATACGGTTTGATAAAGGTAAATACTCAGCACGCTCATCATCAGGTTCACTCACTGATCTCCGAGTGCAGAAGAAGTTCAAGAGGATCAGAGTGAATCTGGACTGGAACAGAGGAACGCTGTCGTTCTCTGATCCTGATACTAACACACACATACACACCTTCACACACACTTTCACTGAGAGGATGTTTCCATACATTCACACTGGGGATAAAACCCCACTGAAGGTTTTACCAGTGAAGGTCTGTGTGACAGTGGAACGGGTCTGATAGAGTCTTTAGTTTGAAGGTGGTGATAAGTAAACAACTATTCACGTGTTAAAAGTTAATGTGTCCATATATTTACGTGGACATTTGCATGCACGAGCAAATAAATGATAAGTTAAACTTTATGGGCCTTTTTCAAGGAAGACATTTTGACATGTCACAGTAGGAAAATCAAAGGTGTAAATAATAGATATAACGATGGCTGAATTCCATTTAGCTGCCTCAGTGTTGTGCATGCTGACTCACTGTCACTCTGTCCTGGCTTACACTTGAATAGAACAGAGCCACTGTTAATGTTATTAGTAACACCTGTGCTTTTCCAATGCTGTTGGACCAATGCTGTGGCTGTAGCTATATCGATGTTCCACACAGAAGAATTTACAGGAAGACAGAAACAGACAAACAGCTAAAAACAAAGACAACAGAGCTGAACAGAGAAGTAATAAATGTTTAGCTGTAATATACATACAAGTAGGTGAAAATATAGACGTATATGTAACGTAGGAAGCAACAATGAACAACAGCATGCAGTGTCTATTTACAAGTCATAAATACTGAGTGGGAAATGTAATAGATTATATACATGAAGCATGTGGATGTGCATAGTATGCATGGTATATACATTATATATATATATATATATATATATATATATATATATATATGCACAGCATCCTTAGATTTATATTTAACAATTATGATGATGACATGTACATGTTAAAATATACAGTATATAATTATAATTTGTAGGTAAGTGGATGTTTTAGTGTTACAGGCTTGTTGCATGGGGAAAGAAACGGTTCTTGTGTCTGCATACATGGCTGCTGCTATGGCTACAACATTAGCTGTGGCTTCTCTGTTACTCTCTATCAGATTTGACAGATGTTGCACCAGAACACCTCAGGAGTTCAGCCGAGACAACCATGTGACTTCACACCTGCACGTAGCTTAGTGACACGTTAAAACCTGAACCACAGCTACAGCCTTAATCATTACCACAGTCCTGCACAGCCACTGCTACAACCTGTAACTGTCAGCTTCAGCAGCAGCCGTCATAATGATTAGCCTCCGCTAGTTATCTTAGCATTAGCTGCAATGGAACAGACCTGCAGCAGTTACCTTCGATAATACTACCACATTACTATCTAGCTAGCTGCAGAGCTTTACGTAGAGTTAACTTATTGATTAGGCTGACATGACCGCTTTGACCTGATGAAGGCCAGCTGCTATGAAGGACCTGTACTCAGTAACGAGCTGGGGCAGCTTATGATAATAATAATAATAATAATAATAATATCCAGGTATTTCATGAGGGTTGTTTTCTTTTGAACATTTAAATTTTGTAAAGCATGTGGTATTGACCTTGTCTGTGTTGTGGAAGTGGGAAATGAATTGTGTTAACTGTTGTTTTACTTATATACAATAACTGTTAGTTTATCTATATGCCATAACTGCCATGTACTTTATATAATAACTAAACGTACTCTCACTATGTACTCGTATACGATGAGGCCCTGCACGTGTGTATAGATGTGAGTGAACTTGTCGGATTGCATGAGACAATATCAGGATGTGGCAGGATGGGAGTAAGAAGCAGACTGCTGATTCAGAGTCCTGAGGCCTGGACTACGAAGCAGGACTACGACGGTGGTTCACTTCTCACCGGGTAAATCACCATGGTAACTGATGCTGCTCCGGAGCAGGTTATGTTCGAGATAACCGATCAACGCGTACTAAAGCCCCGCCTACTGACCAATCAGGTCTCTTGTAAAATGACATCGCCAATAGAAAAGAAGCGGAGCTCGGTACGTGGATCATGAGAGGAACTCTGTTTATCTGAGAGAGAGTTTCTCACTGATCTGTGTCAACAGAGACTGAAGCACTAAAGCTTTGTACTTAGAAGAGATGAATGTAAGTTTATTTACCGCTAAATTATGTTTTTATATTTATTTATTTTTTGGTTGCAGCTGAAAGAATCAGGCTAAAACTGTCAAACACTCCATAAGAACATCTGAGCAACACATTAACTTAATGGATGCTACTGACGGTCAGTGATATTATAAACCTGTTAATTATATTATAATCCTGTTAATTTAATCTTCACACAGTCAGTGATATTCCTGCCAGCTGTCCTTCCTGCATTCAGCAGCTGTGCTGCTTTCAGCCTGGATGATTAACTTCTTCGTATTTCTCTAATATTACACTTTGCTCTTGTTTGTAAAGTATGCCGCTCTGCTGCCAGCACACCTGTCATGTTTGTGATTGGTCACATGCTGCAAACCCCGCCCCTTTCATGTGAACTGCTCATGGCTTGATTGGGAAACCCTGGTTTGACTTACCGAGTTGATAACCAGCGTCATGTGACCGCTCAGCGGGATCGCAGTTATCGGCTCAGTGAATCCAGATAATGAAAAGAGATCCTGGGTCTGTTGAACTGGCTTCGTAGTGCAGGCCTCAGGTTGACCAGAGTTTTCTCCCATGCAGCCTGACTGTATGATCGCACTCAGTGTAGCATTTATACCAATGGTTTATGTTCCACCAGCCGTGTTCTGTCTCGACTGTCATCCTTTTTACATGAACATCTGTTGAGAACTGGGAAAGAGGCTGTATGAATCAGACAGCATTGTCTTTGAAAATGGGGAAGATTGTGACCAAAGGCTCTGGGAATAGCTGAGTTTACGCATCTGATGGTCGGATAACAAAAAGGATGTAGAGGTCATCATGACCCGACTGTTTGTGGAGTGAGAATAGTGTATGGGAAAGCTAGATGTTTAGTGAATTCAAAATATTTCTTCAAGGACAGATTTCATTGTAGAAGAAAGCACTGTTTGGACGACATAAATCAGAGCCAGAATGCCCAAGGGACTGAATACGTGACACCCAGCACCCAGTTTAGGGTATAAACTAACTTTTCTCTGTTAGCTGGTTGCTCTTGAGACAACACGGTTTACTTGTATTCTGTACTGATGCAAATAAACCTAAGTGAACTGAACTGACACTTCTTTGACTCTCGTCCCTCGTCAGTGGGCAGCGGTACCTCACCAACGTTCATTTATTATAGGTTGAAGTTTAATTAACGACATCCAGTCCTGACGAAGAAGAAGAAAGGAAACCACCACAGTGTTTACTGTGTTTATGGAAGCAAATCTGTCTCACCAAATTTTGACATTTTAAAGCCATTGAATTTCTAGCACTGATTTGTTTTTTTGCATTGAAATTATGTTTCTGAATTTTCTGACTCTGAATTCAACTCTTCAAATGTTCAATAACTCATTTTAACTCTTATTTTTCAATGTTCACAAATTCAGAATAAAAAAATCAAGTTTAAATAAAATTCAAATAATATCAAACATCCGGGATATCAAGGATAAACCAACATCCAGCCAATCACGTTACGCTCCACTGGTCATGTGACGCCGACGCTTGAAGGCGGTCAGCTGCTACGAACCAAACGATGGTGAATTAACTCTTTATTTGTCTTTTGTAGGATTCAGTAACAGGTACAGCTGACACGCTGCTCATTAACAGAATTTATTGGACAATATGACGCAGAACCTTCAATGAGGTGGCGTTAAAATGTTATCTAAGGTTAGCTAGCACAGTTTAAGGTTCCTCAGTTCTGCTGTTTGTGAGTGTGAACGTAATTTCTAACTTAAGTTCACGCGATACTAACGTTTTAAGGGTTACACCTGAGATCTGACACCTGGCCCTCAGCAGGTGTGAAGTCCTCTGTAAAATAACGGTCATGGTGTGATAAGTTGGAGGAAGAGGAGGAGCGAGTTACACAGGCGAGCAACATATAGAGTTAGATACATTTATAATTAACTACTACTGATTTAACAGTTTGCCAGTGTAGGCTGTCATCATGTTTGTTATAATGTTAATTTAATCTGTCCAATCACAGGGTGCTGTGTTGTTTGGTGATTAAAATACTAAAGGTAGAAAAGGTAAAGCTAAAAACAGCCTGTCTGGTGGATGTGTGCTGCATTTGGGCCTGATGAGAGGATCTCGGGCAGCCGGCGGCTGTGTCAGGTGGATCCACATGGATCCATGCTGGAGTCTTTCTTTGCTATCAGGGATGGGTCTACTGCTCATGTGAAGTGAATGTGTTGCCATGGAGACCTGACATTGTACGGTGGATGTTTAGTACTGGAGGATGTAAAGCTTTTTTCGTAGCTTTCTTTTTTGCTTATCAGTGTCCATGTGGTCAGAGTCCATCAGCAGCTCCTGTCTGCAGTGGATCAACTGTCACTGATCACTGTGATACTGAAGAACAGCTCTTTGTTCTGGACGAACATCAGAGATAATGAGAAGCTTCACTGAATGATTCAATATGAGTTTCATGAGAGTTCAGACCTGACTGAGTGAGGAGGAGGAGGAGGAGGAGTAGGAGGAGGGGGAGGAGGAGGAGGAGGAGGAGGGGGAGGAGAGGGAGGAGGAGGAGGAGGAGGAGGTGTTTGACACAAATTGCAGTAATCTGGTTAAAGTACCATAATTGCCTCCATGAGATGGGGAGGCACCACCTGATAATAAAAGAAGGCAAGAATCAAAAAAGCTCAAATTTGATTTGATGGTAATAATTTAATATCTATTGTCAAAAATGAACTCTGAATTTCCAGAGTTACTCAGGCAGGTACGCTCTGAAAATATAAATCAGCTACATTTGTTGGAGGACAGCAGAAGATTAAAAGACAAAATACTCTTCAGAAAATATACGTTGATAAAAGACAAACCAGCAGAAACTGAAGTCATTATGAACGTTATAAAAACATTTCACACGGGAAATCACAGCAGGTTATGTTTTAAAGTCATCTGCATTCACTCTTCAAGACACTTTAACGGCTCACTTGAATTAAAGTGCAAATAACTGCTGCGTGTCTTGTAATGTGGCTCGTCCTCTGCCATGTGAGCATCTCTGTTACAAAAGTACAAAAGGACGGATTTTACTGTGACACACAAATCTGTCAAATCAGGACAAAAGAGGAAACAACCTCTTTCACATCTCAAAGTATTAAGATTTATTAGAAACGTGTTTTATACTTAAACAAATATGAGACATGAATGGGCTTTCAGCAAGTGTTTAGAGATGTAACATCCTCGTAGAGGAAATCTTTATCTTCTGATATTGACCTAAAATAATACTTTAATTCCTTTATTTTCATTATTGATTAATCTACCAGGTATTCTCTTGATTCATTGTTGACAGAAAACAGTAAATTTCCCTCAGTTCAATGTGACGTGTCTTGTTTTGTCCGACCAAAAGTCCAAAACTCAGAGATTCAGTTTATTATCACAGAAGAGGAAGAAACAAATCATTCAGACGCTGGAACCAGTGAGGTTTTCCATCTGAGCTTAAAAAATGACTCACATTATTAATAGATTAGCAGAGGTTGTTGCAGATTATTTTGACTAATCAATTAATCGACTAATTAATTTGATTCAGTTTAAAAAACCAACAGTTCAGTACTAACATCGCTGGCAGCTTTTCTGTAATTAAGGAACCAGCAGCCAAAGAGCTGCAGTTTGATTATTGATTATTGATTATCTATGGATGGATGGAAGAGTTTGTCACCCCTCTGCTGCTGAGTCATGTCCAGGTTCAGTGCAAAGACAGACGGACAGCGGGGAGACGCGTCATTTCATTTCACAGGAGTCCGGGTGAACGTGTTGTTGGTGATTGGACAATCAGCTGATGAGGGAGGGACGGCTCTGATTTGACCAGCAGGCTGCAGTACTGGACTCCTCTCAGCCCATGTAGGGGTACCTCCAGTCTGTGAGGGGGACGTGGGTCTGCTTCACCACCTGCGGCGACGTCCATCTCAGGACGTAGTGTGGCCCTCCGGGCTTGTCGTTGGTTCCTGGATGAAGAGCAAAGTTAAACAGTTGGACACAGCTGACAGTCCAGCAGTCAGCAGGCTGACTGTGAGGACCACTCTGTAGCCCCCAACTCAAACAGACCTGCAACAATCCTCCAGGGTGACCAGCTCTTACCTGAAGCTCTGGCGCCACCAAATGGCTGCTGAGCAACAACGGAGCCCGTGGATTTATCATTCACGTAGTAGTTCCCGGCAGCGTTTCTCAGGGCTGCAGCTGCCTCAGTGATCACATTCCTGCAACACAAAAAAACATATGTATAAAACACCTTTCAGTTAACACAAGGAGTCCCAGTGAGACCGAACTAAACAAACACATTCAAAGTGAGACCTGCACCTGTCAGTGTCGCGTCTGAACAAACACCTGAGTCACTTTGGATGCTGTCAGATTAACAAAGTTAAACATACAGAGAGTCTCGTTCACCTCATTAGGATCAATAAATGATCACTTATCAGAAAATGAAATCAGTTCCATTAACTACGAAACACTGAATGAGATGATTTTATGTAGTTATATCCCTATATTTTTAACTTTCATTCATTCCAGCTGCTTGGATATGTCTTGTATTGGAATAAGTCCTAACTGACCCAAACTTGTCCCTCTGAGACGCTTGATAAAAACTTGTCCTACAAACGTGTGACTGTAGATAAACATGTCTTACTGGTCCTGAGCGAACACTGCTCCTGTCAGGGCGTACGGGGATGTGTTGTCTATCAGCTGCAGCACCTCTTTGTACTTGTTCTCAGGATAAACATAAACTGCCAGAACAGGCCCAAAGATCTCCTGCACAGGACAAAAGCACATGTTAGCAAGTCTGTACTAAAACATCAACACACACACACACACACACACACACACACACACACACACACACACACACACACACACACACACACACACACACACACACACACACACACACACACACACACACACACACACACACAGTCTGTGCAACAAGCAGCTGTTTATGGAGGTGATCCGCACACTTATCCAGAGTTGGTAACCACAGCACCCCCAGTGTCTGTACAGTGGAGCTCAGCAGGAACTGTGACCCTGCTGCACCTGGACAGGTATTGTCGCTGCCCGTCTGTACCGGAAACCCCATTTGTTCTGAGCATGTGCAAAAATGCAGCTACTTCCTGTCACTGCTTTTTTTCTTTTCTTGAATGCATTAATTAAAAGCTTCGATTGAAGTCCCACTTCATGCTGATAAGTGGAACATATCTTTAGAAATACATATTGATTAGTGTGACTTTAACAATTCTACCAAAATCTAGAGGTCCACTTAAAAAAAGTATCTTAAATGTGTCTTAATAAATATACATTAATATATATTTAAGTTTTCATAATTGAATGAATTTAACAATTACTTTATTCCAGCAATGCGAGCGTTTTACCAGCTTTGTTTGTTAATGAATGACTTATTTAATAAGAACAATCTTCTATTTCACAACTAGTAAAACCAAAGATAACATTATTGATTGATTGATTACATTTTTCCTTATTAAATAAATAATTTACTTAACTTTTTTTCTCCTGTTTGTATTTCTAAAGATAGTCTGAGAAGAAAAAGGAAGTAGCTGCATTTTCACACGTGCAGAACAAACCGGGTTTCCGTGCGGATCGGGCGGTGACGCGTATTTCACTGCTCTGTTGCCCGTTTTAAAGACTGAATGACATTAATGGCGACGACCATGCAACAGCGCCCCCTGTGGTCACAGCGGTCTGTACAGAGCCGGATACATGTTTAATGTAGTTTACAGAGTGTACCGTCTCCTCTCTGTGTTGGGGTTTGCATTACAGCTGCTCAGTACGGTGGCTGACGAGGCCAAACACGTCCAGCGTGCAGCTTCTGACACCACGCCAAGTCCAACACACGAAGCCCGACAACTGATGCAACAGAACAACGCTGCAGGTCCAGTCAACACGGCGGAGGACCTCCAGGCCTCCGTTTGTACCTCGTTCATGATGGCGTCCTGTGGGTCTGTGGTCTCGATGATGGTCGGCTCCACAAAGTAACCCTTCTGGTTGTCACAGTTACCTCCAGCGATGACTTTTAAATTAGAGGAGGACTTGGCACGGTCGAGCCACGTCTTTATCCGAACAAATGACTAGAGGAGGAAACACAGGAGAAAATACAGGAAGTCAAATACAGTACAAACATCAATACAGTATCGAAGGACATGGACTTTGTGTTTATACCTTCTCATCGATCACAGCTGAGAAAAAGGTGCTGAAGTCTTCCACAGGCTGAAGGACAAGAACAGAAAACTCCATCAACATCAGTCTCCTCTGACTCTCTGGAAGAAAGCTTAAAGGTCTGCCGCTGTTCTCTGAACCTCTTCAGGTTTCAGACACGACGAGCCACCAGCTGTACCTTACCCACAGCTGTACCTTACCCACAGCTGTACCTTACCCACAGCTGTACCTTACCCACAGCTGTACTTTTTAACCACAGCTGTACCTTACCCACAGCTAGTTTGGCAGTACTGTGGCAGTAGTTTAGCAGTACTGTGGCAGTAGTTTGGCAGTAGTTTAGCAGTACTGTGGCAGTAGTTTGGCAGTAGTTTAGCAGTACTGTGGCAGTAGTTTGGCAGTAGTTTAGCAGTACTGTGGCAGTAGTTTAGCAGTACTGTGGCAGTAGTTTGGCAGTAGTTTAGCAGTACTGTGGCAGTAGTTTGGCAGTAGTTTAGCAGTACTGTGGCAGTAGTTTGGCAGTAGTTTAGCAGTACTGTGGCAGTAGTTTAGCAGTACTGTGGCAGTAGTTTGGCAGTAGTTTAGCAGTACTGTGGCAGTAGTTTGGCAGTAGTTTAGCAGTACTGTGGCAGTAGTTTGGCAGTAGTTTAGCAGTACTGTGGCAGTAGTTTAGCAGTACTGTGGCAGTAGTTTGGCAGTAGTTTAGCAGTACTGTGGCAGTAGTTTGGCAGTAGTTTAGCAGTACTGTGGCAGTAGTTTGGCAGTAGTTTAGCAGTACTGTGGCAGTAGTTTAGCAGTACTGTGGCAGTAGTTTGGCAGTAGTTTAGCCTCCCTCCCCGTCACCATCCACTCACGTCTCCTACTCTGATGTTCTTGTGAATGTCCAGAAGCTCCTGTTTGATCTGCGGCCACATGCTGTCTGGTACGTACATCCTGGAGCAGGCTGAACACTTCTGACCTCCGTACTCGAACGCTGAGCGGATCGTCCCGTTCACCACGCTCTGAACGTCCGCTGACTTGTGGACAAAGTGGAAGTTCTTCCCGCCGCACTCTGAAAATGACAGAAAGCACACGTTATTCTGTCGCTCCGACAGTCACTCTGACGTCATCAGACAGTTTCATCAACGCTTAGACTTCAGCAGCACATCCATGTGATGTGTTCGAGGATCCGTTCAACATGCAGTTCTTGGATGCTGGTCTGTACTTCGAAACCCACCTCCTGCCAGTCGAGGGAAGGTCCTGTAGGTGTCCAGGTTCTGGGCGACCTGCTTCCAGAGACGCTTGAACGTCCTACAAAAACAGATTCAATCAAAGTATTCACATGGTGCCAACACGAGGTTAACACACAGTACA
This sequence comes from Macquaria australasica, assembly GCA_005408345.1. NCBI lineage: Eukaryota > Metazoa > Chordata > Actinopteri > Centrarchiformes > Percichthyidae > Macquaria > Macquaria australasica. The sequence continues at coordinate 11,060 of SEMN01001565.1, read as the reverse complement.
GCACTGCGATGTGGCTGCACAGCAACCTGATCAGTGAAACTGTCAGCAGTGTATTATCTGAATATTTATTATTTAATCTGCAATGACACAATTTAGAATTTAGCTTAAAGTATTCAACATTTTAAATGAATTCATCTGATGTGACATTAAGTTGCTGTGTGTCACACACACACACACACACACACACCCCACTCCACAAATCATATTGTGTGAATGTGAACACACTGCTCCAGATGACGACAGATCAATAATAATAATATTGTTTTAATTTGGCTCTATCTTAAGTTATAAATGGTTACAACAATAAAGCGTGCAGGGTTCGACGTTAACCACATTGTGGCCACTACGAGCCTTCGTTACAGTTCCACAAACATCCCGATTCCTTTGCACCTTTAGATCAGAGTTCTCAATTTAAATGAATTATTATAAATATATTTTAATTCTGTTTAAGCTGGGGTAGGCAGTTTTCTTTTGGTGTCATTGGGCAGAAATGTTGTATTAACCGTGCAGCATATTGTAATTCAAGTGGTCCGAGAGCAGACCTCTACTTCAGCCCCCCCTCTTGCCTCTGTTTTCAGGCTTCAGAAAATCTGTCCCGTGTATGTTTTTTTTCCTGTCTTTAATCAAGAGCGTGGTCTTTCAGTTTGAGAGCAGGTTGTATTGATTTCATGTTCAGATGTTGTAATACTCTCTCGTCAAACATCTGCTCTCTGATTTCTGCTCTTGGATGTTTTTGTGTAACAAGTCTGTCAAAATTCCCCAACCAATAGAATGCCAGCAGTAGTGGTAATCCAGGAAATGATCGCTGCCTCGTTGCGGGCGCGCCCGCTTTACTTCTTACAGCGTCCCGCAGGGGTGGTTACTCTTTAACCAGGTTCATCCTCTCCCATTCACGTGACGGAGACGGTGCGTTCGTATTGGCTAAGCTACAAGAACAGATGTGTGTGCACGTCCCTTCAGATGGTGAAAACCTGATTCAGTGGAGGAAAATCCTGAAACTTGTAATAAATGTCCAACACCTCCTTTGCCTACAGCGGTGTATAGAACAAAACAACACGTCCCGGCTCCACACGGAGCTTCAGGCTCAGTATGTTCGATGCCATGGCGCTCATAACGACGAGTGGCAAAGAGGCCTGATGATAAACAGTGGGGAGTAACCTTTGACGGGGGACAGTGGTGTGTGTGTGGTGTACCAGCCTCTCTTCCCGCTGCTGGACGGCGTTGCAGCTGCCTCTGAAGCAGAAGCAGAAGCCTCCGAAGCGCTGGAGGGGCGTCTTTGAGAAAACAGGTCGCGGCGGGAGGGACCGCGGTCGCCGTGGAGAGCGAGCCCTACGAGGGACACGGTTTCACTGGGGAACCGACTCCTTCTGCTGCCGGTCCAAGTTGTGGGTTTGGTGGGAGGGGCTTAGCGGAGTGACACGAGGCAGCAGAGAGAGGAAGAAGGTTTTGCACAGGTTGCACAGATTCTGCCTACAACAGCTTTATTGTCTTTTCATTTATTGAAGTCTCACAGTTAAGGAAGGCTGTGTTAAGTTGCGTTAAATTGCCTTTTCTGGATTATTTTTACATAACTTTACATTTCGGCCACTTCTGCTGAAATTAGTTTTAAAATGATGATTAGTAAAGAAGGCAATGATCAATTAGCTCTACTAATCCAGCACCTCCCACATAATTACACTTCTAACCAGTCTGTGTGTGTGTGTGTGTGTGTGTGATGTCACTCCTCCAATCAGAGGCTGCAGATTTATCAACACGTGTTGTGCTGCCTTCAGGTGTTTGCAGGGATTTAATAATTTCATTTAATTCAGAATAAAGCAGCTGTGGACAGCAGATACTGATCAATACAGATCAATACAGACTGATTTACTGCTTTAACACATTAAATGTTTTTTGATGCTGACTGAAACGCATCTAGTGGCTGAGGAGAGTTTTTTAGCTCTCAGTATGACTCGGTTGTTTCTGTAAGTATCTGGTTTGTTGGGACGTTGATCCAGAACCAGACTCGAGGAGAACAACTCTCCAATGTGGGGAAAATACCAAACTGTCAGAGGCCAGCGAGTGTCGCTTTCTAAAGTTTCTCAACTCATTTTAATGAAGCCAGCAACATCTGGAACCCAACTCACGGGACGCTGCCGGTGAAGTTGATGCCTGCCAGGTGCTCCGAGGAGGTGACGGCATCTCCAAACATGGGACCATCAGCTGGTAGAAACTGGATGATGTTGGGGGGCAGACCGGACTCCCTCAGGACTCTGTAGACTGCATAGCTGGCAGACATGGCAGTGTCACTGGGCTTCCACAGCACCACATTACCCTGAAAACCACCAGAAACTCAACACAAAGACATCCAAGTGGACTCTGGCTGCTTTCCATTCTGCTAATTCTGCTTCCTGGGAGGGGGGGCGGTATTTTGTACTCTTTAAATGTCTAATTTTCTTACTGTTTTATTATTTTACCTACCTGCGCATGGACTACGGGCTGAAAATGAGCAATTAGCTAAAACCTGGTGCATTACATATCTCCTTGTTTTACATGAGGTTCATGTTCTCTGTGCACATCACGATCCATCCAATAGTTGTTTCATATGAACTCATGGTGGCGCTGGAGGATCACCACAGTCCTCTGGGGATCATGAACAGCTGTTCAGACTCTGATGGCATATTAATGGATATTTCAGTCTGGACATTACAGATTTCCATATATTGACTCCAAACATCAGCTGTGTTTTTCTTTTTAATTCTTATGAAATGATTAAACAGTATTTCTCCACATGATACTCTACACGCTGAGATGTGGGCGTTATTGCTGCCTCCTCCTCGTTAGCTGAATGGAAAGCACCCTGTCACTAATTGATTACGCTCTTGCATTACACAGAGACACACGTGTTCACACTCACCATCAGAGCTGGGGTACCTGCCAGGTTTCCACCAATAGCAGTGAAGTTAAACGGGGCCACAGCTGCTACAAAACCCTGAGGGAAAAGGTGGGTCCATGAGTAGATGCACACATTTATTTGGCAATAATAAAAAAGTATATATTTGTCCTGACACCGTTTTTTAAAAATGTTCTAGGTTTAAATGTACGGGGGGGGGGGGGCAGAAACCTTCCTCCACAGAACAGCTGACAGACGTCAATAAGCTGGATACTGAGCGCCTGCTGGATTTCCACTGTGAGGCTTCAGTGAAGAAACACAGCAGGAAACGGCTCATAACGACATGTGTACCAATGTGAGACCGTCTCACCTCCAGTCCACGATAGAGCATGGTGTTGGTGCTTCCCTCGCCATCTATTGGCTGCTGCTTCTCCAGCTCGATGGCATGTTTGGCATTAAATCTGAAGAAGTCAATCAGCTCTGCAGCGGCATCGATCTCCGCCTGGACCACCGTCTTACCCTGCAGCACCACAGGGAACAACAAGGCCTGGCTTTACTCTCTCACAGCTCGGGGTTATAATGCACCACAATCATTCCGCATGTCCAGGCCACCATACAGCTCACTGTGTCTCAGAGCTCACATTCTGCTACATGCTATGCTACTGGACTTTTTAAGAACTGTGTGTGATAAGTCTTCTGTACCTGCCCGATCATGGTCTTGGCCAGGATTTCTGCTCTCTTGGGTCCACTGATGACATCGGCTGCCTTGAAGAGAATCTGGGCTCGGTCCTGGACGGGCTTCAGGTCCCACTCTCTCCTCGCCGCCACGGACGCCAGGATAGCTTTGTTGATGAGCTCCTGCATCAGTCACATGCAGACAAGGAGAAGGCGTGTGTGTCTACAGCTCCTTTCAAAGCCAGAGTTACACAGTGCAAAGACAACACAGCATCTAAAATACATCAAGAGTTTCAGAGAGTAGTCAAACGTAGAGACATGAAATATAAAGCAAACGGCACCATAACACCTCTGGAGTAATACGCTCTAAACATGGCGGCCTGATACTGAGTCTGTTCCACCGTGTTGGAGCTGAAACACAAGTGCGATCTAAAGATCTTCTGTCGGCTTTCTGTTTTCATCTTCTTTTTTTCCCAAAGACCTAAGTTTGGTGTCATTAACCTTAAAAAGGTAGATTTTAGGAGTTTGTTAGAATAGTTGAAACAAGCTTAAAAATATGAAAACAAAAACAAAACAAATTCCACCTTTTCACATATTTACATACTTAAAAAAGCCCAAAGGTTCAGCGGGTTCATCTCAACATGTAGAACGTCTGTTACTGGAACTTACTTTGTCGGCAAAACAGAACTTTGCCACCTTGTGCGAGTGATTGAACGGCTGTGAAAGGAAACAAAGAAAGACAACATGCGTGAGACTTATGACATGATGACGCTGGCAAGGAAAGATGATGGAGCTTAAGTTACATTGATCAACAGAGGAAACTTGTATAATGCATGTGTGAGTGATGATGCCAGCGGTGATTCGTTCACTCAGATTACAGAACGTGCTGCTGACTTCACTCACAGACAGCTGATATCTGATGTCTTTGGTCCACACGTGTTCATCTCCGACCACACAGGGGATCTCCTCGGTCTTCCCCTTCAGACTGTCTAAGGCCTAAAATCAGAAGAGTAAGATGAAGGCACGCAGGTGAGCTAAAACTCACGTTCACAGTGATCATTTGTGATGGTTAGAAGACGCATGCAGGCTCTAACCTTCAGCAGCTCTTTTCTTTCTGCACTCCCTTCTTTAAAGCCCAGGATCGGCTCATTCTTCACCTCCACAGCTGCACAAGGGAAAGTTTTCAACCTTCAAACACACAAACACACCACGTGTGTTTAATGCTGCTCGCAGGGTTCAGAGCGGCTGCTAGTCAAACAGCGCAGAGCAGCAGGTGCCTTTGACCTGAACCGGCTCAAACTGGCCGTGACAGGATGTTGACCTCCTTTAATGAATAGACAGGAGCTCCCACTGCTGCTCTTAGTCTTCTATCACACTGTTGGACACATTCTCAAACATATCGTGTTCCCTAAAACCTTTGTACACATGTGGCTCTGATTCAGCTGCACACTGAACTCCTGAACTGTCGGAGAGCCGGAGACAATAAACATCTGGAAGTGAAAGGAATTTGAGTTCCTCCAGTTTTTACAGATGTTCTTTCTTAGAATCAGTCACTGCCCCCCCCAACCCTGAATATGACTGTTGTATAATATGAGTGTGCAGATTCTCAGACTGGTTTCTGGCACATGAAAGCAGCGTGTCACTGCTGTCGGCTGCTGCATGCCGACCCAGTACCTCACAAGTCCAGACACATCAGATTACACATGACATGTGATCCATCTGTATGCCAGCAAAGAACAGTCAGGAGCCTGTAGAGAGCTGCGTGTCTACTGTTCTCATGCTGCCACAACAGCAGCGACACACCAGTAAGAACCAGTAAGAACCAGCAGTGAACCAGTAAGAACCAGTAAGAACCAGCAGTGAACCAGTAAGAACCAGTAAGAACCAGTAAGAACCAGTAAGAACCAGCAGTGAACCAGTAAGAACCAGTAAGAACCAGCAGTGACATGCTGCGCTGTCTGCAACTGACTTAATTTACATGATGGATTCTTTATTAGAATAATCATTTAGTCTACGACGTGTCGGGTGAGCTCACTTTGAATGTCTCGTTTTAAGTAACTAAGTACTGTATTTAAGTCCAATTTTTGAGGTACTTGTACTTTGAGTATTTCCATTCGACTCCACTACATCTCAGAGGGAAATATTGTAAAGTATTTGAGGCGAGAGCCTCCTGATGTTGCTTTAATCTGATATTACCAAGAAACTAAATAGAAACAGGTAGTTTAGCCGTCTGCAGCCCTGATTCAGGGTCATTACACACAAACTACCACAGGTGTTTCCAGGTAACAGGTATAACACAGGTCATTTGTACAGTACTATAACATGGTAATTACCAATTTAGACTTCATGAATTTTCATGTGATTTTGAAGGTATTACGCTGATAGTAGCCTATGATACGGTGAAAACATCCACCTGTATTACCTCAGTATTATTATTACTGTTACCAAACTATTTCTACACTATTACTGAATCGTTTGGCCTTATTACACCTGGTTTTGGCCCCTGTTACATAAATACCCGTCTAATATCACCCAGATATATGCACAGTCAATACCAGCTGTTCCCTGTTATCACTTTGGTAATTACATGATATTACTTCGTTATTCTCTCATCATTATCAATCTATTATAATGCACATGAGAGTATTTCTGCACTGTGGTATAATGATCTGACCAACAGTCCAAAACTCAGATATTAGTTCAGCATTGATTAGTCGCTGCAGCCCTCTGACTGGGCATTTACCTGAACCTGAACACACCTTGATCAGCTGATCTGACCTCTGGAACAGGAACAGGTCTGCTGCACTGAGGAGGACCTGTTCCTGAGCTGAGCCGCCTCGGGAACAGGTCTGCTGCACTGAGGAGGACCTGTTCCTGAGCTGAGAGGACCTGTGACTGAGCTGAGCCGCCTCGGGAACAGGTCTGCTGCACTGAAGCGGACCTGTGACTGAGCCGCCTCGGGAACAGGTCTGCTGCACTGAAGCGGACCTGTTCCTGAGCTGTGCCGCCTCGGGAACAGGTCTGCTGCACTGAAGCGGACCTGTGACTGAGCCGCCTCGGGAACAGGTCTGCTGCACTGAAGCGGACCTGTGACTGAGCTGAGCCGCCTCGGGAACAGGACCAGCTAGTCTTGCAGTGTTGTGCATGTGCACCACAGATCCTGATCTTTCAAGGTGCACTCACCGATTAGAGATCATTACATAACGAGCACTGCCCAGACCAGCAGGGCGGACCGCACCGGATCACCTGGTCAGTCCGGGTGCAGTGTCTGAGCTAGCATTAGCTAAGTGTGGTACCTACCCCCTCCAAGACCGGCACGCAGCCGCCCTCACGCGCAGCATGTTCCTACGGCAGGTGGAGAAGAACAGGTGACGGAGAAGACCGCTGCCTCACGGATCAATACCAGAGCAGCTGCAGGCCGGACAGTACTGATCGGGCCGCGAACCGGACAGCACCAACTGTTACCGGGGGAGACAGGTTCCCGCTCCCTGTCCGTTTAGCGACAGTCTGATAATAGAAAAGTAATAATAATATTTCATGTCCTCAATATGATTAAACAGAATTAAGTTTTCTTGTTTTTGGTAAAATAATCGTAAATACGTGTCGAGAACCCCCCCCCCCGTGTAATGGAACCTTCCGCAGGCGGATGTGCGACTGGCCAATCAGCGCGCAGTGAAACATCTTCAGCCAATCACAGGCCACATGGCAGTTCAGGAGGAAGCTGTTTCCGATCAGCTTCTCAGCTTTAAACTTCCTCCAGCTCGTAGAATTAAATGTTGTTTTTTACACTGGACACAACTTCTGGGGTTAATAAATATCATTTATCTCATCTAATCTCTCCAGAATAAAGAACAAGTTGTTTTGAGAAGTTCTTTAGATTCTGTCCTTTTCATTTTGCCTCCACCATTGTGAAACTGTCAGATCAGTAAACTTACTACTTAAGTATTTATTCTGATGATTCTTATCTTTCTTTGTAACTGTGTAACCCTGGTTTTACTTATTTACTATCACAGATCATCCGATGGCACATCAGGCAGGTTATAGGGTTAATGAATACAATATAATGACAATGTGTTTGTACTGAAGTTGCTTTTTGTTCCTATAATGACAGAGAATCTGTATTATTTTCTCTGCACACTCACCTGCTGCACTTATGTATAATTACCTGAATGACCACCACAGGATGGAGTCATGGACTTCTCACTGAAAGCCATTTAACTTTGCACCGCTGCTTCACAGCCAGCTCTGCGCTCTGAACGTGAAGTTCTTGGACAGTCACCTGTTTTGGGAAAATGAGTTGTTGGTTCTCCTGTACTGGGATACCACCTGGTCCAGTCTTCTGTACTTTGTGGGAAGTTTATTTAGGAATATGCACCACAATCTAGTTTGTGCTAAAACAAGATTCACATCCATGGAAAGCACTGTCGGTCTCTCACAGTCCTTGTTCTGTGCTAAATGTATTCCAGTGTTCAACCAGAAGTAATGTGAAGCTTCAGCAGAGTTCTGGTTGATTAACTCTTTTTAGTACCAGATTCCTTCTTTGTGTCATTGCAGCTCAGCCAGAAGATACTGTCAAACACAACAAGGGAATGTTGTATCTCAGCAGATCTGTTAATGCATTTCATGTTTTAGGTCTATGTCAAGTTAAACTCACTCACGGCTAGTCTCGTCTTGCACTTCCTGTTTTATTGTGTACTCACCTTCCCTCTCGTTTCAGACCCTGACTTCCTCCCTTTGTGTGATTTCCCGCTGTTGTGATTGTCTGCCCCGCCCCTGATTGGTCTCACCTGTGTTCCCTTACCTCTTGTATAAATAGTCCTTGTTTCCCTTTGTCCAGTTCGTCTTGTTCAGTGTACATGTGGAGTCGAGCCAAGCGTCCTAGCATTATTCACGCACCAGGTTATGATCACGTTTGTTCCTGTACTTTTGAATGTCCTTCTTGAGAGCTCCTTTTGTTTGATGACTTTTTGTTTCAGTAAAGTTCTGTTTCTAAACTTACTGATTGAAGAGTCGGGCATTTGAGTCCTTCATTCTTGTGTCCGAGTTCGTGACAGGGAACTGTGTAAAAACACAGTCGCTGTGGAAGATCTCCGCTCAGACTGCTGAAGCCTCAGAGTAACTTCAGCTGCACTTCAGAATGAGGACCATCACTTCAATTAGAGACTGCTTTAGAAAGAGATCCCAGCTTGTTTAAAGATGCTTCTCTAAAAACATCATCTGTGTTAAGCCGCGGCTACAGAGCAGAGGAACCCAAAATACAGTACAGGAGATTGGCACCAGTTCAGGAACTTTATTCAGCAAAAAGTCTGTCTTTTCTCTAGGCTTGAATTCAGAGGTCTTGATGCAGGTAGTCGAAATCACAAAACACATGGACGTGGAAACAGACACAACGATCTGGCGACGAGACAAGGGACACACAGACTATATATACACACACACACAGCAATGGGCAACAGGTGGAGACAATCACACAGGCGGGAAACACACAATGGCAGAAAGTTAAAGGACCTGAAACGAGAGGAGAGTTTAGGGATTTCAAACTAAAAGACACGCCAGAACAGGAAACAGAACACAAGACAGACATGCAAACTTAACAAACATGATGAGACATAACAATCTGACTCCAGATGACTATTGTCCATAAACACGGTGTACTTTACACAGCATGACTCGTTCTTTATGGTCAGCTTGAACATAAAAATCTGGACCTTCTTCGTAGAACAAGCATGACTCAATGATGCTGAAGTTGGCTTCATATTAAAGGAAACATATTCTGATATTCTCCACTTTTGCACCACTCAAACCCCTGATTTCTGATTTGTGAATCCTTTATTTTATTTATGAAAAGTTGGCTGTTAAACTGCTTTTTCCATCCAGACCACGTTAGACCAGATCTATCTTAAAACCCACTTAGACTTGTCATACCTGGACTAGATTAACAAATAGACTCTTTTTAAAAGACTTTTGTTTCATAATTCGGGACCTGGTTTTTAAATGGTCTCTACAGTATACATGTTAATCTGGTCCAGATTTGGCAAATCCAAGTTCAGTGCTTTTAGTTGCGATCTGGTCTAATATGGTGAAATCAGTTTAATATGGTTTCTTTAGTTTTCACAAAGAGAATAAACTTTCCACAGATGTGACAATGTGTTTCAAACACTTCCAGACTCTTCTCGTCCTTCTAGTCAGATTTGAGTCCAAGTACAGTGTTTATTTAATTATATTTTTATAAATATGGACATTAACTGAACGTGGGGTATAAACCGCCTCATCTTTTACTACCATGTCTGTTGTTATTATCACAGATAAACGTGGATCGTCCTCTGAGCATCGTCCTCAGTGTCTGTTGTAATCACAGATAAACGTGGATCGTCCTCTGAGCATCGTCCTCAGTGTCTGTTGTTGTAATCACAGATAAACGTGGATCGTCCTCTGAGCATCGTCCTCAGTGTCTGTTGTTGTTATCACAGATAAACGTGGATCGTCCTCTGAATATCGTCCTCAGTGTCTGTTGTTGTTATCACAGATAAACGTGGATCGTCCTCTGAGTATCGTCCTCAGTGTCTGTTGTTATCACAGATAAACGTGGATCGTCCTCTGAATATCGTCCTCAGTGTCTGTTGTTGTTATCACAGATAAACGTGGATCGTCCTCTGAGTATCGTCCTCAGTGTCTGTTGTTGTTATCACAGATAAACGTGGATCGTCCTCTGAGTATCGTCCTCAGTGTCTGTTGTTGTTATCACAGATAAACGTGGATCGTCCTCTGAGCATCGTCCTCAGTGTCTGTTGTTATCACAGATAAACGTGGATCGTCCTCTGAGCATCGTCCTCAGTGTCTGTTGTTATCACAGATAAACGTGGATCGTCCTCTGAGCATCGTCCTCAGTGTCTGTTGTTGTTATCACAGATAAACGTGGATCGTCCTCTGAGCATCGTCCTCAGTGTCTGTTGTTATCACAGATAAACGTGGATCGTCCTCTGTGTCTTTTTTGCTTTCGCGTTTTTCCAAGCAACGAGCCTCATTTTGTCCTAACTGACGCCCCGTACCGCGAGAGGCGTTGACCACAGCAGGTAAGTGTTGCTTAATCAGCCTCTTCGTCCCGACAGCAGCTGCACGTCTCATCTTCATCATCATTAATAATCCCGGAGGAGGCGGTAGGTGTTTCTCTGTGTCTCTGTTTCTGTCAGCTCGTCGTGTTCAGGTAGCTGCTAGCCGTTAGCTGCTAGCTGCTAGCCGCTAGCCGTTAGCTGCTAGCTGCTAGCCGTTAGCTCTGCGGTGCTGCACACTGTTACGGATGTGTGTTGTAGTTTGTGACCCCGGTCCGACGGCCGGTCCAGCTGCAGGGTTCATATAGAGCCCGGAACCCGAGTCACTGGTCAGGTACCTAACGGCAGATAGCTAGTTAGCACGCTACACAGCCGGGCTTAGATTTAGCTCCTCCGGCTAACATGTAACCTGCTGCTCAGTGTTCACCTGAGGGCACACAGGTACTCTGCACAGGTACTGTACTACT
>SEMN01001564.1:0-43431 GCA_005408345.1 Macquaria australasica | reverse complement strand
AAAAGCTGTCTTTGTTTTGTTTTTAAAAAACAGTTTTAATTTGTTTTTCACAGGAACGCAGCCCTCATTTTTGTACTGTAAAAAAGAAAAAGTAGAAAATAAATGGTGCATAAAACTATAAACACTATGCTAGCATACACAAGATTAAATTATCCTTGTCATGAAACTTTGCATTTAAGTTTCACAGATATAGTACATAGCTAGATAGATGAGGGATTTTTGGATAACTTGATGCGCAACAGGAAATGGTCACAATGTCTGCAGTCATTGCTGAAGGAGCAGTGTAAAGTGTTTCCAACTTGATGTGTCAATATTTCAAATACGTTTCAAATGAAGAAAATGAAAACACGAGTAGAAAAAGAATATTTTCTTGGCCATTATTTATAATTTCCCCAAAAAACACAAACATTGATCAATGAATCATCTATAAATAAGACTTTTTTATACAACAACCATAAATAATACTGCCAGTGTAAAAAAGAAAACGTTTTACAACAATACAGTAGGCTTCAATTTTGTACACAAACACCCCAAAACATTACACAGAAATTCAACATCTTGTTCTGATAAATACTGTTTCTTCGATGTTTAGCTTCTCAAAATTAAAGGCCCAATCTGTGGAAATATAAACTTTTCATGCCTGCTATATAACACCAAAACAGGACATAGAGGATTTTTGTTTTTCATTCTTAACCTGATCGTGTACTTGATGCAATGAAAATTAGGCCGCAGACAAACCACTGAGTCTGGATTTTACTGACAGCTTAACTATGAAATCAAACCCAGACGTTCAGCTTCACTGCAGTTGAACAAAGCTTGATTTCATTATGTCCAGTTTCTTTGAAATTGAAATTGCAGTAAACTGTATGTCCATAACTGACACGGTATAAATCTAATCTCAGATTGGGCTTTCAAATTACATCACATAATCACAACAATCAGACGGCACATCTGTGATTCCCAGCCACATTTAACACATTAAAAAAAACAGTTGGCATTTTTTGTCATAAAACTAACACCAAGGCCATGTGTCTTATTACAACTACAGGACTATTGCTGCTGATAATGTGTAAGCGTACTAGGCACAATTACTTGTCGAAGCGGAATAGGTGAAATTCCTTGACAACCTTTGACATTCATTGATTTCTAGACTGGTTTGATTCTGAACAGTGAGAAGCAAACCTGCTATAGCTGCATTTTCTTTAAATAACTAAACTACTAACAGTTGGCAAGCAGAGACACTGAGTCATAACACACCCAGAACATTAAGCCAGTTTGCTGAAAGTCATTTAAGAACTGTTCTGGTTCCTAATCTCAGCAGGGTTTGAGATATAACCTAATGTGTAATTACAATCCAGATGTGGACACATTCAAGCTTTTATGGAGCCAATATACTGTAGCTACACAATCACAGCTGACTGGGTCCATATCTGAACTGTATTCATGGATGTTGGATCCCTGCCTCTACTCAAGTTAAGTCCCTACAGGGAGTCACACACACAGTGGGGTAAAACGAGACAACACCTGTTTAATATAGTTTAAGATGAACGCTGCAGTGCGGCTTTCTTTTACAACTTTGGATCCAAACATCATTAAAACATTATTAACACTGCCCTAGTGCACTTGGAAAAGTAATTATTGGTCATCAATGGTGAACAAGATTTCAGTATTTTTCAAGACTTCCTAAATCATATTTCAAGCATTGTAAAGTGTCTAAATAATTTAGTTCTGTTAGACCGAATACCCGGTATAAATGTTTTACTGTCTTGGTTTGAAGCTAGGTCTGAATTGTGACTGTGATACCCGATTAGATGTATGGATCTTGTCTTAAAGATGAGTGTCAGTGAACATGGTGTGCTCCTTTTTCACAGAACTTAAGGCCTTGATGGCGTCCACAAACTCATCTTCCTCCACATACTGAAAGAGAACACATGGGATCACAATTAGGTACTTAAAAGGCCTGCAGCAGTTATGTAGTGTAAACCCAGTGGCAGAGAGCAAAGGTGACACCTGGGATTCCTTGAAAAGTAATTTATTTTACAGTAAATGATGATGATTATTGGTTGGTTAGTTATCTTCTGATGCCTAGTCCTTCTGAGATTATGGAAAATCAGTTTGTTATAAAGATTATAATCTAATTAATTTTGACTTGACTGCATGGTATGTTGATATTACATTTAATTCAAGGCAATCCTTTTGACACACTGGCTCTTATCTGTGTTGCTCCCATTTGTCTTGTCTTTAGCATTTTTCTTCACGTTATTCTGCTTTGATCTGGGGGACATGTCTTTTGGTATCTTTTGACAATATCTTTGACTGAAGAGACAGTAAGGCTATGTTTTTGAGCCACAGTTCCACCATCTGCAAAGATCAGGTAATGTCAGGTAAAATAAGTTAGCCTGCTTCCAAAGCAGGGTCTTTCACTCAACTCTATGGCCAGTCTCCCATAAATGATTTCTCAGACCTTCCTAAATGACTGGTTGACCTCAGAGTAAATGCACCAAAATGTGGTGGTCCTTTTTATTCCTGATAGGGCTGTATGTCAGTATGTCAGTATGTATGTTATTACTGTAGTGTACTTTCATTGTCATTTAACATACTGATTTAACATAAACATCCTCACCAGTCCAGAATCTTGTCCCAGTGGGTTGTCCCAGCTTCCTTCCTCCATCATCAGTGACTTCCTGTCAATCAGCTGACTGACGCTGCGGTGCAGGGAATGCTGGGAGTAGGCCTGACTGAGGTCTGTTTGGCTGGGAACCCGCAGGACAGACATGGGGCTGAACCGTGAGCTGCTGCCGACTATCTTTGTGTCTGTCAGACCCTGAAAAATAGAGTTTTTAGTCAGATGTTGATTTAGAAAGGCCATACCAGTGTTTTACATGTTTGAACCGATTTATTAAAAATTAATGGAAGCCAACGGCAGCTAGGAAAAACTGTGGTATACTGTGAAGTAGTGTGGTAGTATAAGGTATACATAATCTAATCTATGGTGCACAGGCTTAAACATGCAAAAACATTGGTGTGTTTTGTTATATGCAATTCTACCCAAGAGGAGATTATATAACTTCAAACTAGAAAGAAACAAAAAAAGTATAAATATGTTGTTTCAAAGCTCAAATGCAGCCTTTGTGTGATCTGGATATCATTGTTGCATATCAACTAAATCTAGGCAACATGGTGGTAAACAGGTTCTTGATTCTGGTGCCTGTGAAGAGGAAAATGTATAACACTAACTTCTAAGACTTAGAAATATATTTGAATTATTGTTTGAACTGAAATTTCTATTAGCTGTCATTGTCATAATATCAACAATCAACAGGGGGCACTACTCAGCAAGGACTGGCCCTTTTGGACCATACAGTATGTTCAAGAATCAACAAAAACACAGCAGACACACATGCAACAATTTTGCTTGAGCCATAAAACAAAGTACGACACAGTTTTTCAGTGGCAGATGAATGAACTCTGGCTTCATGGTTGCTGCTATAAAATTTGGATATATCAGATTTTATTTGTTGCATATACAAAGTCCATCCATCCATCCATTTTCTATACCGCTTATCCTCTTAGAGGGTCGCGGGGGGGCTGGAGCCAATCCCAGCTGACATTGGGCGAGAGGCGGGGTACACCCAGGACTGGTCGCCAGTCAATCACAGGGCTGACACATAGAGACAGACAAACATTCACACCTACGGACAATTTAGAATCACCAATTAACCTAACTTGCATGTCTTTGGATGGTGGGAGGAAGCCGGAGTGCCCGGAGAGAACCCACGCAGACACGGGGAGAACATGCAAACTCCACACAGAAGGGCCCCAGCCGGCCGGCGGGTGCAAACCCAGAACCCTCTTGCTGTGAGGTGACAGTGCTAATCACTGCACCACCGTGCCGCCCATATATACAAAGTCAACACTGTATATAAGGACAAAACAACAAACATGTCTTACCTTTAAAAACCCAGCTGTAAAAATAATACACACACACACACAAAGCATGCATACACAAACAAAACATGCGTAGAAAGGCACCCACACAAATTCACAATCCCGTACCTCAGTGTACACAGTGTAGCTTTTAAGCATAACGTTGCTGATCTCAACACAGTCTGCTACAGTGTCAAACTGCAGGGGGACAATAAAATAAACATTTAGGTTTTTAACAGAATATAGAAAATAGTCTTACTGTCGGACGATCAGGGAGGAGCACAGAGCTGGAGTGATGTTTAGAGCACAACTCAGGACAGGGCCTCTGAGAGACAGAGACAGAAAGAGAGAGAGAGAGAGAGAGAGACATAGATAGAATGGGGGAGAGAAAGGAAGAGAGAGGGGAGAGGATGGAGAAAGTAGTATAGGAAAGAGGGGAAGATTGACAGAGAATGAAAACGAGCAAAAAGAGGGAAAATTAAATGAATTTTTAAAAATCATTAAGGTGGAGAAAATTAAATAGATGGAGTCGTAAAACAAAAAGGAAAGATATTGAAAAAGTTGGAAACTAAATGAATAAACCATTATTCAACCAGCGGACAAAGGTGGAAAATTTAATAGCAGTGTTATTGGTAAGGGGTGATTTGGGAGATAAAGAGGGATGAAGTCTCTACTTGGAACAAATAATAACAAATACATATATTGGCTGAAATGTTCCCATTTCTAAAATGCTTTTTTTCATAGATATGAGAAAAACAGCTGTATAAAACTAAAACCTAATGGTTCACATTCTCATTTACAATTTTACAATGCATGTTATTTGGATTTGATGCTAAAGACACAACTTACAACTACAGGTAGATGAGAGAAAGACCTAATGTTTGATTTAATGTAAAAACATAAAACAAATGCAAACTTTTGTTCCGAGGGTTTTTACTGAGCAAAAATGTTTAAACCAGTTACTCGCTGCTAACAGTCACAGAAAATGATTTCCATTTTAAGAACAGCTCTACAGTAACAGTTGTTTCAGCCCCCTCTGGTGGAACAAAGATTAAGACACCGCTGCTCTGGCAAAGACAGGATTTTCTAAAATCTTAAATCTGCAGAAAAATTAGTTTTGATTCAGTCACTTTGTGTTTTCAAGAAATCAAACACAACACTTGTGAAGCACTCTTCCTCCTCCGTTTTACCTTCCCTCCTCTGCTGACTAACTTTTCGTCTGCCATTTGTAAACCCGACTACCTCTCTCTGTCTCTCTCTCCTGTCTTCTCCCCTTTCAACCATCTTGTCACTCTCTCGGCTCCCCTCACCATGTACATCTCTCCCCCAGCCTTCCTGGTCTTCTGAAGCATGACCAGCGGAGGGCGCTCTCGGGCTGATGGATTCTTCCTCAGGGCTCTAGAAGGGAGAAAAACACAACTGTTCTTATTCACATTAAAGTGTCTGTGTTTTTACATAGAGAGTGTTGTGTTTTGTAAAGACATGTCGAAGTTTTATATAAACAAGTGCAGAGTACTTGAGGAGAAATTCTATCTTCTATTCATGCCTTAAACCTTTTACATGCTTCATATTACATTAGAATACCTTTGTAGCACCAGGCCCAGCAGTAAGGCCAGCAGAAACAGACCCAGCAGGGCTAACAACAAGATGAACCACAGCTCAGAGTAAACCGGTGTTGCTGACATGCTGACGTTTTGTTTGCCGCTGTCTTCAGGCTCAAGAGGAGCTGCAGAGAGAGAAAGAAATAAGTTTCTAGTTAAACTAAATGTTTTATTCCATGTACGTTTTGTGTATTTGCTGTATTCATTTTTAATTTACCGTACTCTGCTAATGTACTGTATATGCTTTGGCAACATTTCTTTTTCAAAACATAATGCCAATAAAGTTTGAAATGAGGAAGAGGACGTGAGAGACAGATGCAAACAGAGATTCCTGAGTCAGATTCAGGTTTGATTTTACACTAGGATTCATCTAGCAGTGTGTGTGTGTGTGTGTGCTTGTGTGTTACCTATGCCTGTGGCAGGGCTATATCTGACGGTGGGAGTACTGGCACTGCCACTGGTTGTGGTACAAGTCACCTGAAATGACAGAGCTAAGAAGAGCAGAGGGAGAGACAGAGACAGAGCAAAAGAAGATATCTGAGGTTAAAACAAAGTGAGATTGTTATGTAGGG
Organism: Macquaria australasica; assembly: GCA_005408345.1. Taxonomy (NCBI): domain Eukaryota; kingdom Metazoa; phylum Chordata; class Actinopteri; order Centrarchiformes; family Percichthyidae; genus Macquaria; species Macquaria australasica. The sequence continues at coordinate 37,331 of SEMN01001564.1, read as the reverse complement.
TTGACTTTTAGCTCTTCATAAGGCTGCCTATTCATAAATACATAGGAACAAAGACTTACTTCAGAAAGGAAGGGAGCAAACATACTTTGGTGGTTCTAATTTGGAAGAAAACTACTCTCTACTTTTCTGGATGCTTCTGAAATACTCTCGTCCCTTCAATCAGCCAAGGCTAATTAATTTGACCAATATTTTATACTTTATACTTTAATGCTAACCATCCCCATGATAAAGGACTGGTATGTGTTAACCAATCCTGTTAAACAAACTTAGAGGCTTCAAACTGTAGTAAGTATATTTTTTTATTTACTGCCTGCCTAAGTTTGTATTTCTCTAATTGCAGCTGCTGTATTGTATCTCTGTACAGGGAGAAATTCTTCCTAAAAAGTGTGCATTTATCTATGTTACCACCTTGTATAAATGTGTAAGTGGATATTTATGTGTGTGTTTTGTGTGAGTGTGCTCTCACTTTTCTGTGAGGTGCGTGGAATATGGAGATAGCTGTAGAAGCCTGTATAGACCCTCAGCTGGCTCTCAGTCACACTGTACTCCTTCAGGTACCCATTGAGGGAGAAGGACCCCGCCCAGTCCAGCCAAATAACTGTTAGGTTACTGTCCACTGAGAAAGGAGACACATACTGGGGGGCTAGAGGAAGAGAGACAGAGAGGGGGGACAAGAAAAACATTGGATGTGTTTGTGTATCTTATGAGGGGAGGGGTTGAGGGATTGGATACGTGTGTTACCTTCACTGAGTGTGGTAACAGTAGTCCAGTTGGAGGCAGTGCTGCCCATGTTGTTGAAGCAGGCAGCTCTCAGCTGATAGGTAGAGTACGGTTGGAGACCTGCGCAGATTAGTTCAGTTGTTTATTCACACAAAACACACAACACTACCAGTACTTCTCCAGGTCCTTTAAAGTGGTTTAATTTTTTTGATGAAGGCTTGCAGTCTCTCTCACTTCAGCTCTATTATTCTTATTTATAAAGATATCGCCGGCCTCCTAATCATGGTTATAGACCCCCTTTTTTTTTCTCCTATTTTTTTTTACTGTAAAGTGTGTCAGAGTGTGCATTTTAAAAATATCTTGACTTGACATAACCACGGAGTGACCTGTGACATTGTAGCTCTTCCTTTTGCCAAAGAAACAGATTTCTATTGGGCCTTCAACGCAAGGGAGGGGCACAGGCTGTTGGGGCTGCGGGCAAACCGATCTGAGATGTAGCTCACAGCTGGAAACAGAGAGAAAGACAGTAAACGAGTGAGTGTGAGATTATGACATCTGTATCTGATCATGCAGCCTGAAAAATGCACTTTTTATGTTTTCTACTCACCTCTTAATGACTCCATTAGGTGCCAGAGGCTCGTCCCATTCCAGCTGAACGGAGCGGGAGGTCAGGGTGACGGGCCGAGGAGGAGGCTGGTGAGCTGGGGGTGCAGCCAGGGTGTGGAGCTCACTCAGTGGACCCTGGCTACAGCACTGTCAAATGTTCAAAACACAGACTTCACACAGACTTCAAAGATATATATACTATTTCTGAGTGTACAAATACAGGATCCTGGCAGACTTCATAAAGAAACCTCTGCTTTAGTATTTTACAGCAAGCAGTTACATTGTGATAAATATTACTTTATATAAATATTACTCAATTATAATATTACTTTCTACTTATTACCTAGTACTAGTTTACTGTGCTATTTTATTTAACAGTGGTGTAACGTACAATGTTTCCAAAATAAGACCAGATAAGAACAAGACTGAATCTGTGATCTTACTTTCATGACAAAGTAGAGCTGTTATGTACTAGTTATTATTAGTATTTACCTGATAACAGGTGCAGGCCTCTACTCCTACCCAGTACTGGGTGTAAGGACGTAAACCATGCAGTGTCTGCTGCTGGGATGTACCCTCTGAGAGCTACAGGAAGGGGATAGTGTGCGGGTGAGATATGTTTAAGTTTTGGGTACATTCAGAAACATATAGTGTGTGGGGCCAGGGAGGAAGAAGACGGAATGGGAGAGAGAGGAAGAGGAGGGAGTGAGAGTGAGTGATCACACAAAAGGGGGTTGTTGTTGTAGAAAAGGGAGGACTGGAGACGAAGACAGTACAGAAATCCAACTGATAAACTCAGTTATTGTGAAGTACATTGATAAATGCAGTATTATGTGCTTTACCAGAGTGTGGTTGTTGTGGTCCAGTGAGAAGACTCTGTAAAGGCTCACAATCCCATTGGGTCGGGCTGGAGGAGGGATGTCCACTACTGCTGAGGTTGCTGAAACATGCAGGAAAATAGGAGGGCCTACACCCTCAGGTGGGGCAGGTCCTGTTCTCCCATTGGCCCATGGACTGGCAGCACGGCCGGCCGAATTCACTGCCCACACCTGTCGGTCAGAACCACATATTAGTACATTATATCATGAAATTTCATTCACATATATAATTGACGGTGAATGTTGTAGCCAATTTTCAGGTGTGGTGGGCTGTGCATGTTGTTACGTCACTTACGCACCTGAGGGCATAGGCAGGTAATCAGCCACATAATCTAGATAGGGGAGTCACAGGTGGGCAGCGGGAGGGAATTAGGAACACAGGAAGCCACACAGTTTTTCAACCGTGCATGTGTATTTGTCTGGGCTGGTTAGCGTTGTTGTTGTTTTGTCACATTTACGAGTTCGGTTTTACGTTTTCATTCAGTGCACTCGGCCTTTCGTAAATGTTTTTTCAAGATCATGTAAATAAACTATCAAGCGCACTTGCCAGGACAGACGTCATTTTTTGCACCACCACACGTTGGAAAATACTTCAAATTCCCTCAAGTGGCATTTTTTGTTGTTCGATTGCCACTACAGTGAATAATAGAGAAAGCGAGAGCCAGACATAAACTTTTTTCTCCTGTCATTAGGATTTTAGATGCATTTTATTAACTCTTAATGATGAAAGCTCCTCTTAATTACCCAGTATCCACCAGACCACCAAAAACGACATAAGTCAATTCCTTGGACCATCCATCAAAACTACCATCAGCAGTGAGAGCAAAACCTTTTCAACATGCAACCCAACACTAACATATCTGCATGACAATTACTTTTCACCTTCATCAAGGAGTTATTCTCACACACACACACACACACACACACACACACACACACACACACACACACACACACACACACACACACACACACACACACAGAATAATCTTATTTGTGTGCTTGTGTTGGGTATAATTAGAGGGTGTACACAGCACAGGGTCAGGCAGGGTGGAGATTTGCATGTGTAAGTCATCTGTAGCCTGTCAGAAGTAGTGCAGAAGGCAGATGGATGGGTCTGAGCTTTACTGTTCAAAGTGTGTCTGTGTGTGCGTGATATGTTGTTTGTAGCCGTGATGGCGGGTTTTTGTGCGTGTATGCGTGTGCATGCAAGTGTGTTAAGAGTTGAATTAACCTCAATAATAGTCAATTAGGCCATGATCAATCAGACTGATTGATCTAAGTGACAGCACAGATGGACTGAGATGGTAGAGGGGAAAGAAGAATGGAAGATGGAGAGACTGGGAATGGGGAGGAGGACAGGAGGAAGGGTGGACAAGGCACAAGGAGAAGAAGCAGGAGAGCAAACAGAGGAACCAGGAGAAATTTTGACCTGTGTCGTTTTGTAATTTTGTGGCTCCAAATGAACCTGCTTGGATGTAGACAAGACTACATTGAAATTGTGCTTGAGTTTTCCAGTTGCACAGATCACGTGTTAGCGCTAACTTGTTGGCTTTAGTAGGTGAAGGTGCACACACAGACACCTCCAACAACACAAAAAACCCTTTCACGTATGCAGAACTTTGCTTCTTTCACTTTGCTATACATTTAATTTCTGTGGTGTGTATTTAAATACACATCAAACACACTGACTTGATTACTGTACTGTACTATAATAGTTTCACTAATAGGTGATTCTTACTATGTCATCGAAAACTGCTTGTACAATCTTGTGTTGTGTGTTATCTGTACCGGTCAAACAGCGTGAATAGCTGCAACACAGTGCTGGTATCCAATAAAAAAGGTACACAACCTTGCGTGCATTTGTATACACCAGTCTGGTGAACTATTCCACACAGACTCAAAGTTTACACAGTGAAATAATATGTGTATAGTAGGCATTAGGTAGTAGGTGTCCTCAGGATGTGTCCTGAAAGACGAAAATCTGAAAACACAATTTGCTCTTGGTAGTCAAAATAATATTTTCAGTCGTGTAAACACTATTATTTCAGGGATATTTACTGATTATTACTGCTCTTAGATGCAATTATGTGAGCAGCCAGACTATTGTTTTTCTCAGTATTTGTAGCAGTTGCATCATTGTGTGATATGAGTAACTGAATGCAAGCTTTATAGTCATTTATTAAAATTATTTCACACAAACACAACATTGTAGTGTCTAATGCAACATAAATCCATTAAACTCTAAGAGGTCCACACACATCTGCCCTTGCATGTTTATTTGGGGTATTGTGTATTAATATTTGTGACTTGTGACCCTGCACCTACAGTTTTCTCTCAGAGAAACCGACCTAGACTTGTCCACTGGCCCATGAAACTGTCTGCTTCTTTTAAAGGGGATGAGAGGAGCTGATGTAATAGGCCATTATTGTGGCCCACCCCGACTCCACCAGCTGATACTGCACTTTTCCTGCTAAGAATGTATTCATCCTGTTCACTCTCTTTTCCACTTTCCACACGTGGCGCAGATTTTTGCTGCACCTAAAAACCAAAAACCAAAAAAAAACCCAGCTGAATCACTAACAGTAAATTCAGACTGACAGCAACCCTTGAGCAAAACACTGCAAAGTTCTGCGTTGGGATAGGTTGTGTTGGCTATGGGGTGGCGGTAAGAAGAAGAAAGGAAGTCCTGTTTGAAGGCTTACCACACACAAAGACACCACACAGCATTTATTCTTCTTTGAGGCAGGATTTTAAAACCCCAGAGTCTCGATGTCTGCGACTGTAACAGCAACATTAGTCCAGTCTTACAAATAGGGGTTCATCCTGGTATAGATGCGTGCATGTATGTCCCTCGCCAATGCAGTGTGTTGCTAGAGTTGAGACAAAAGTTGATCCAGGATCCAACTTGCTGCTCTGTTACTGTACTGAACATGTCCTAAGGCTACTACGACTGTCTTATCGGTGCAGTTCAGTGATAGCATTTTTCTAAGATCAACAAGCTGGGTTAATCAATCAAAATGTAGTGATACTGAAAATTGAGGCTGCAACTAAACCTGTTATTTATAAAATTATAATATTTAGACACATGCTCATAAAACCAATGAAGTAGAAGTCATTACTGAAAATGAAATTGTAAGACAATTAAAAAATACTTAAACTTTAATTATCTTATCATAAGAGTGCAATCACAATAACATATGTGAATGTCAAGAGTAAGTTTAGTGACTACAGTTTTACAGTGTTTATGAATTTCAGCCTTCAGCCTTGGGAAATTGTCTATACTGTCGTGCGGTGGATAAAGAAAGGGGAAAGGTGGGAGGGGTGGCAGGAAGAAGAATGAAGGAAAGGACAAAAGCCTGTGTGGAGAAGTGAGGAGGATGGGTGGAGGGATGGAAGGACGAGGGTACGTTAGGTAAAGGGCATGCTGTCACCCTGATAAAGAAAAGGTCAAAGAGAAGCAGTTAAGGGCTGTGAGAGACGCTCCCATAGTTTGTGTGTGTGCAGTAGGTATGAGACAACTGACAACCAAAAAGATGATTACAAACATACATTTGTTTGTCATTAAAACTATGCTCATTATATAGTTGGTTTTAAGTATCTATCAAAACAATGGCTGTACTATACTTTGTTTTCTAACTTTTAACATCAACCTGCTGAGGAAAACTTGTCATTGGCTAAATCTGGAACATTTACATCAAAATGATGTCAATTAATAAGAACAGTTTTAGCTTATAAATAAATGAAGTAATGCAAATACTATTAGCATAATATAACTGAGTGAACTGAGTTTTGATTTCTTCTGTATGTGTCTGCATGTTAGCAATCAGTTCTACTGTAATTTTGCCAACAATGTCTTGATTGTGCCTTTTACTGTAACATTGTTATGTTGTGATCAACAAACTATTGCTGTTATTGTAATCACACTTGCAGCATCATAAGAGCCCTTAGAATCAAAATGTCTAGTTAAATAGAAGAAAAAGTGCATAAGCATCAGGTGAAAGACGTTTCTACACAGGAACTGTGACTTGACTTGTTGCTTGAAAGAGTTTCAATTAAATTTGCCTCTGCCATCATTCAAAATTATAACTGCAGCAATAAAATATTTCTACCCAGCAACAACCATGTTCTTCCCCTAGTAGCAACACAGTTAAAGCCTCAGCGTGACGCAAGGCTTTGGGCTTGATTAAAAAGTTTGTGCCACATAGACAGAACAGAGAGAAAAAGTTCAAAACTAAAGTCAGCCCAGATCACCTTGCCCTTGATCCAGTGCTAAAAGGTAGAACTCATCTCTCCGTCCTTATATCATCTAAAGACTTTTTACTGCTTTCTCTTCTCTCTTCTCCTATTGGGCCGTGATTTGGCTTATTAGACACAAAATAAAAATATACGCCGTTAGCTGTCATGGCAGCGAATGAGCCGCCATGGCAACAAACGACTTCAGGAAACTACCAGACAGTATTTGAGCCTTTTTATTGGACGGTTGGACTGCGGACTTGATTTGAGCGCTCTGATAGGCCAACAGAGCTACTTGGCGGGTGCATCTACTTGGGGTGAAGGGGCTAAGTTGTGTGAAAGTGGGCAGTAATTAAAACCAAGCATAAAGCTGTCAATAGGAGCTTATGACCCAGTGTAATTAGCCTAATATGATTTCTCTCTCTGCACTGTGGTGTGCTAAACTGAACTGACTTATCGTCCTTGTGTACGCCTGAAACACAGAGAGAGGATGAGAGCCAGATAGGTACACAGACAGATTAATAGCTAAATAAAAATAAAGCCAGGCAGATAGATACAAAGACAGACAGGTAGGTAGGGAGATAGAGGATAGACTGATAGATTGGTAGATGGACAGGCAGACTCTGAGAAAATATAACTTATTTGGTTGGAAATTGAGAGAAATGGCATGATGAATAACTTCATATGAATATCTAAAAATGAATACCGTTTCTTCGCTTCTCTGTCTCTGACACACACACACACACACACACACACACACACTCACAGATGTTTACATGCACACACAAACAGAGTACTACTGTGTACATGTGTTCATGGACATCACACAAATACCACCACCTTGTCCACGTACCCCAATCCCCCACTGACAAATCCTCAGGGGACGTGTAGCGGTCACCATTAAAAGGTCTTTCCAATACAAGCTCTGTTACCAAGGGGGCTAACAGTTAATTCGATTGGCTGGCTGGTAATCAGGAAGTGGGGTGCTCTGAGGGCCCAGTGATTAATGGCTCTGTTGCCCGCCCGTCATCTCCCAAAGCTCCTCCCTCCCTCCCTCCCTCCTCCTGTCATAAATTAGGACCCTCGTAAATAAAGACGGCACCACAATCAGGCAAACTCAATCAATTACACAGGTTCTCTGGCCTCGGCTCGTATGTCTGACAGGCAGGAATGCTAATGTTATTGTTGCTTCCAAAGGACTAGCCTGTCAATTAGCGTACCGATGCACAGCACAACAGCATGAATATGGACCCCACCATTTAACACCTGTCTGATTACTTGGCTTGTGAGTTAGTGTGTGTATGTTGCTGTATGGATGACAGTATCAGCTGAGGTGTGTATGTTATCTGTGTGTGTGTGTGTATTTGTGTGTGTGACTGGACTTTGGGAAAAAATTTCATTGTGAAAACAGGCTACATCTTCTGATGTGTCAGTCACATCAGATCTCATCTCCAAATGAGGTTCACAGATCACAATAAAACATTTAACTCTGTTTCCACGTCCACTGCAGAGGACAAGAAGGAGGAAACATTTCCAACGTAAGAAGTGAGGACAGCTATTACAGTTTACAGCTACTAAGGTGAACCGTGTTTTTAAATTTTTAATATTTCTGTATGTGCAGAACCCATTTACACTTTTGTGTGAATGGTTCTGCTATTATTTCTGTTACCCCAATTTCCATTTCCTCTCAGATCTGGATAAATGTTAATTCGGTCAGAATTTTACCAGGACTAACCTTAGTAGTCACAGTAACAGTTAGTATTTGCTGTAATTCTGCTTTTCTAAAACACACACACATATATATATAAATGCACAGAACATTGTACCTGGTACTGGTATACAGTATATGGCTGGAGTGCTTCATCTTTGCAAGTAGTAGAGATATTCCTGTAGACAAGTGTTGCTGCATCACTTCTGTGGTCGTCAGTGGTATGGTCCAGTCTGCGGTACACCTCATAATGAAGGACTCTACCATTTGGCTGAGCTGGAGGGGACCAGGTGAGTAGAAAGGTGGTCTGTAGGCCGGTGTGTGTGTCAGGCTGGAGGTCTAACAGTGGCGCTGTTTGTCCAGCAGGGGGAGCCTCCAGCGTGAGAACAGATGACCAGTCACTGGAGGAGCAGCCCAGCGCTGTGCAAGCCTCCACCCTCACTTCATACCTACACACACATATAGGCACATATTTTTAAATGCAATAATCAGTGATGTTTGTGTATTGTGTAAGACACAATTGTGGGAAAGAAACACATGTAACTTAAATACTTAAAACACTTCAAACATGTTTGGCAACAATAGACCGTGATACTAATACCAGTGTAGCGCGACTACAGATGGCACAAGACTTAAATCTGGAACAGCATTTAAACAAGGTGCTATATGCACACAACAATGCATTGCTCAGGTAACTAATTTGGAAGCACTGTTGTTTTTTTCTTTTTTTTGGAGAAAGAAATGAATAAAGGAGATGATAGAGAGGAGTGAGGGGGAGAAAAAGAGAGAGAAGGTGATGGAGATGAGTTGAATGGATAGAAGGTCATCAGAGAGAGGGGGAGCGATCTTTAGATGATAAGGCTGATGAGCTTTTATTATCTGAATCTTATCACCACACACACACACGCTCACACATGCACAGACACACATTCAAGCACACTGACATGTACACACAGGTATAGACACACACAACTGCACATGCATATGCACCCTCACACACATAGACATAAACACATATACAATCTTTGGTCTACGCTGCTGTCTTTTTCTGAGAGAGAGTGATAGGAACATGGCCACTGCTTCAAGGTTGACTCCCTTTTCTTTCTTTAGTTCTGTCTCTCTCTACCTCTTGCTTTGAAACACCACAGTCCTGACGATGTCCTTTTAGCAGCTTGTTTGAGAGGTTGCTTTTCATCAAATCAAGATATTTGCATTTTGACAAGTGCATTCGTATCCTAATTTATAACACAGGCTTCAGCATTTGGTGTCTCCTGACAAAGGCTTTGTTAGGGCAAAACAGCAGAGTACAAACTGCACAGTGGTATGCAAGATGATACTGTGGAAGTAAATGATACAAGCCAGTGAGCGAAGACACAAATCATTTTCTTTTTATTTGCTGCAATGTTTAAATGAGATCTGAAAAATATATAAAACCATACTTGGTTACTTTTCGATCTCTCTTTCCTTCACCTTTTCTGTCCTTTTAAAAACACAAGTTTACACCAGTTTATATAGGTTCACTTTAAGTTCAATCATTTTAAAAGATATGTTAAATTCCACCATCTATTTTGATAGAATGCATTGATTGATCGCAAATTAAAGTCATTAACTGATTGAAATGAGAATGAAGTGAACGTAGCTCTGGTATTAACTGTACAACAGTCCCTGGGTTGTGGTGGTTTATAAAGAGTGTTTTGTTTTTTTTGTTACCAAGAGATGGCAGTGTGTTCCCTTCTTTATCGTCCATTCTTATCTCTTATTCCTCCCCATACTTTCCTTCATTACAATACTTATTACACAGGGAAATAGGAAACTGTGTTGTTAGGCTTTTTTCTTTACCATATTAGGCAATGCAGTTGAATGAAAATGTAAAATCTCCGACCTTCACCTTTGCAATAAAGAAAAACAAAAAAACAAAAAGCTACATATTCTTCCTATCTATAAATGTACAGTACAGTACATCCATAAACAAACATATTTTCCTGCATAAAAACCTAAAAGTGAACTGTGTTGGAGACCTGTGGTAAGCAGCCAGCCCATGCAGAGCGGTGTGTCGGTCAGAGAAGTCACCATCCTCTGGAGTGAACACTGTGCTGGTGATGCTGAGCTGGACTGGATCTCTTTGGTATACAGTGTAACTCACAATGTCTCCATTAGGACGAGCTGGAGGACTCCACTCTACTCTCACCTGGAAAGACAAACAACATACAGCACAAAAACTTTTAAACAACAATTTAAAGATCAGCTGTTACTTATATGGACTGCATAGATGGAGACTCACCTGACTTGGTCCCAGAGGCGTCAGTGTGGGGAGACCGACACCAGAAGGAGCTGACGGGTGAGTCTTTGCTGTGGCTGCAGCGCTGCTCACTGCCCCTTTGCTGTTGTTGGCCCTGACAACGTAGCTGTATTCCACACTTGGCAAAAGTGTGAAGTCGTGGTAATGGGTCTCTGCGCCGACATAGATAACTTCACCATCTCTGCGGAGTTCATACCATTTGGTGATGCCATTAGGGTGCTCTGGTGGTCTCCAGCTTACCTCCACTGACTCTGGGCCAGTGACCTTCAAAGAAAAGGTCAAAGGTCACATCAAACAGAGCTCCAAATAGCAAAACAAAATGTAAAACTCAACAAAACTCACACAAATAATAACAATAATGAAATTTTAATAGAAACTTGTGCAAGAAGCTAAGTTCTACTGAACTGAAATTCTCTTGGATGAGCGGTGAAATGTCTTCAATACTGCAAAGCAACTCCAGTTTCCTTTCATTCATTCACTGAAATCCACATATTTAGGTATTGTACACCTACTGCAGTAGCAGAGGTTTCCCTGGCAGTCAAAAATAAACAAACATACCTTAAGAGTCGGGGCAGGCAGGCCAGTGGGAGGAGCCTCCTCAGTAACAGTGGACATTGTAGCGCTGCTAGTGCACCCACCGCTGGTACAAGCTAAAAGGACCAGCTGATATGACGTGTGGGGCCGCAGATCTGACAACACTGTATTTAGGTCTCTCCCACGATAAGCTTCTTCGTTGTTGAGTTTCAGCACATATTCAGTCACCTCTCCATTCTGTGTCAGTGGTTTACTCCAGGAAATGTTTATACAATTGGATGTGATGCTGTCCACTGTGGGAGCTTCCACTGTGGCAGGTGGAGCCTCTAGAGTTGTGATGTTTGTATGAGGGCTGGTGATGCATCCCTCAGAAGTGCAGGCTATGATTGAGTAGCTGTAGAAGAGAACAAAAGTTTAATCATCTCTATTAAAAATCATTAAATTCTTTGTGACGGTTATTTGGAATCCCCACAAGGAAACATTCAGGTTAGTTAATTTGAGACAACAAACTGGTTTGAGTAAAGGCAAGTAATACCTATATGTTGAAAACGGCAGGACGTCTTCATCTGTGTAGCTGAGGACAGTTGGGTCAAAACTGAATGAGAAACTGACATTGTTTCTCTGAATCCTGTAGGACTGAAGTACTCCGTTGGGCTCCAAAGGAGGAGTCCAGGACACCAACACCTCACCGGGCTGGCCTTGGAGGTGTCTCACTGTTGGGGGAGCTAGACCACGGGGAGGGGCCTGTCGGGTTGTCACAGTTACCCAGGGGCTGCGGGTGTGTCCAGCGGGGTTGTGAGTACGGACACTGAACTCGTACTGTGTCCAGGGACGCAGACCCGTCACTGTATAAGAGAAGGTGTCAGCATGTTGTGGGGATGATTCTCTGAACAGCACCTGTTGGAGACAGTTGTGGATGATTAAGGCGGATGAGTTGTACAGTAGTAACACAATGTTTACATAATTATATCTTTAGTAGTTATAAGAGCAGAAACAAGGCATGACACAACTTTTTACAGATGTTGGTGGCACCGAGGTATTCTATCCTATATCTTCAGAGATGTGTCTTTAGTTTCACCTACCTTTCCCCTTTCAATACCCTCTTCATTACTTCTTCCACTCCCCACTTCCTCCAGACTCCTCCCAAGTAAGATATACTCTCCAATTGGCCCGTTGGGCTGGGAGGGAGGGCCCCAGGTAAGTGACACACGGTCTGGGCCAATGAAGAGAGGCCTGGGAGGGGGCTGGGAAGCAGGTGGAGCTGCTGCGGTGGTAACATGCTGAGGTAGGGTGCATGTGCAGCCTGCTAAGGTACAAGCTTCCAGAGTCAAAGAATACATGGTCCACGGCTCCAAACGACGAAACAGGAAGCTGCGTGACAGTCCGCTGAATTCCAGGTTCCCCTCACTGTACAGGTTATACATCTGGAAAGGAGGAGACGGAGAACAGGGAAGAGGAAAGAAAAGTATCCAGTGAAGTGGGAGAGGAGGAGAGGAAGATGAGAGGTATTGTAGGTGGGTTAAAGTAGGACAAGATGGGAACAGAGGAGGGATGAAGATACCAAGCAGGTGAGAGGAGAGAACACGTCAAAGAAGGAGAGAAAAACTTTCTTAAGTAAGTGGTAATGTATAAGTTTGACTGTATTGACTCCATGGTGTGTATCAGAATATACGTGAAGTATGCCCATGTAAATGCGAAGGAGTTGTTGAATTACATGGGTAAAGTTGTAAGTCGGCAACTTATGAGTGTACTCGTGGGCTTTCGTATGTGTATCTATGTATATTATTGGTATGTATCTGCTGTTTCTACTATGTCTTCTACTATGTTAGACCACTATGTGTGTTTTTGTTGTGTGTATTGTATGTACCGTGATGATTCCATGTGGAGCACTTGGCTGATCCCAGCTCAGCAGTAACGCCCTGCCCTGCTCTCTCTGCTCCACTGTGAAGTTAGCCAGGCCAGCCGGAGATGCCTCCAGGGTCTTAATGCCTACCCATGGACTGGACTCACTACCTGAAGGGTAATAAAACAAATAGACTCAATAGAGTGGTTCAATGGGTGGTGCTGATATGATTTATCCCTGCTTATTTTAAATGCGCTACTGATCATAATCAACCTACCAGCCTCGTTCACAGCTTCCACTCGTAGACTGTACTGGCTGTACGGTTCAAGACCATAGACTGTTGCTTCTAAGACTGAACCCTGAGAGGGAAAGAGAGACCAGGGTATGATATATAGAGAGATGGAATGAGTCCAGACAAGAAAGAAAAGGAGAAAGTAGAAGAAAGTAGGAGAGAGGGATGAGAGGGAGATAGTCGCAGGGAGGAGGAGATATGGGAGAGAAAATAGGGAAGACAAAGGAATGATTGGGCAAGAGTTAAAAGGAGAAAGAAAAAAGGGCGGAGATGGAAAGGGAAACAGGGAAGTGGGTAGCATGCCATAGCAAGAGAAGAGAGCGAGAGGAAATTAGTTACACAAACAAATCCTGCATGAATAAAAACCAGTGCATTACTCAGTAAAATGGGGAATGAAAAGGAACACTGAAACAATGGCAAGCTAAGATGACATGACATGGGATTTGTGATATCAACATTTCAACATACAGCCTCTGCCATGGTAAAGTAAGTAGACACCAGAGAAGTGGCAGAGGCAGAGAGAGACTGGCAGGCAGACGGCTGTCCCTTATGGGTGAATTCAAAGCTTCCAGATTGAGTGTTTATGTCACACATGCACCCTTTTATATCACACACACACACACACACACACACACACACAAACACACAGAGACACAGGCAGAGTGAGTCTGCCAGTAGCTTTAGGCAGTGGGACCCAGCCCAACACCCTGGCAGACACAGGGGCAGTGTGTATGTGTGTGTGTGATACAGCGGGAACACCATTTACTAATTGATAAGAGACACACTGTTGTTTCAAAAGGCCCTGGCGTGCGATGACATGGTAGTCAGGGAGCACTAGGCTCCAGGATGTAGCATTGCTTGCTTGTTTGTTAGTTTGTTTATGACTGTGAGCTTAAAAGCAGCTATGAGAGTGATCTTTCTGTGTGTGAACACATTTGTATGAATGTACAACATAGGAGGCTATATTTTTTCATGTGTTGAGTCTGCAGTTTTTTAAAATTGTCTCTTCAGGACTGTTTGCTTTCACACAAGCAAGCATATGTAAAGAGATTAACTGGTAACCCACTTCAATGCAGTGGCAGGAGGATCAAAAAGCCTCCAATTCAAACTGAATCAAATGAAAACCCTGACAAATCACCGTAGCGTGGCACCAAGGATGAACTGTCTGAACAACAACCAGAATGCATGTATTCACTGTTTTCATGTCTGGGAGCCAACGTGTTTTTCATCCACAGTAAAATAGGATTAATAAGCCCCTAGACACCTAGACACAAGCTAAATCCTCCTGCAAATCACAGCACTTCTCAGTAGAGAGAGGGAGGGAGGGAGGGACGCAAAGAGAGAGACACAAGGGTAGAGAGAGATAGAAAGAGAAAGGGGCAGTGGGAGTGAGAAATAAAGGCCGAAAGAAAAAAGTGATCGAATGAAATGAAGTAAGGCGATGTAGGACAGAGATTTAGAAAAGAGGGATAGAAAAAAGTAAGAGGTGAGTGAGTTAATAACTGATGAAGGAAATAAAAAAATGAGAGACAGAAGGAGGGGGGAGTGTGTGAGAAAGGGTAAGACAGAGAGAGATTGAGTGAATGGGTAAAAAAAGATGGAAGAAAGCTAAAGTGGGAGAGAAAAAAAGATAGATGTGGCAAAAGGGAGAGACAGATTAAGTGAGCGAGAATGAGAGATCTCTCTACCTTAAAAGCCAGTGAAATATGTGAGGCATGTGGCCTATAAAGCGGTTAACATATGCACATTGTCAATAGCAGCATCTGGCGCTGGCAGCTTTTATAGGAGTATGGAGACTCTGCTACACGCCTCTAGATGGCAATACATTCAAACACTTTATCACTGAAACACACCACATTAACTGCCGCCTCTCACACACACACACAAATACTCAACAATCAAGCACTATGAAATTCACCACCTCAGCCTGCAAACGGCGCACAGACACACAGACAGGCAGTAATCAAATGGTGTAACACTAAAACACACTACTATTACATTACATTAACAGCTCTCTCAATAACTATTTCTCTCTCATGCATACACATGTGCAGACACACACACAAAAAACACTTGGACCACAGTATCTTATAACACACACATTAAGGAATATGTAGTCAAACAAATACACACAAAAACTGCCAGAAAAATAATTAAATGAATAACCAAGTTGAGGTAAATTTAATACCCACTAAAATCTGCTGTGAAAGTAAACAAACAGGAGTATAGAAAATACTAAAGACCAGTTGGATTTGAATTTTCTAACTTTATATTTCTAAGGTTTCTGTCATGCATACTACATTTGTACTTTTTGTATATTTTGTGTCCTTAATAAAGTCATTATTATTATATTATTATTATTATACAGCATCTGACCTTGATGTGTGAAGATTAAACAGTTAGATCTATTCTGTTTTATTTTGGATACATATCCATTTTCAGCAACAGTTTTGGAGCAAGACCTATATTGCAATTTAGCAAGATCCATGATCCCACTGTAATGTTTAGGTCATGTTCTAGTGTAGGATTTTAATTTTTTGCTGCAGCATCAGCAGAATTATATCTGTAGTGATTGTCCAAGACTGTAGCAGCAAAAACTGCTTTTGATAAATGGTTGTGTTTCTGTTAAGTCTATTTTGGAAAAAATGGCCAACCTATGAAGACCACATGAAAAGCCACAATGTGAGATGTGAAAGCAAAAGGTTCTCGTCAACCTAAATTAAAGTGTGCATGGGCATGTGCGTGTGTGTGTGTGGATGATCAAAGTCACTAGTTAATCATGCCAAATGCAAAAGTACAGAGGGGGAGCAAGAAGTCGAGACAGAGAGAGAGAGAGAGAGAGAGAGAGAGAGAGAAAGAGAGAGAGAGATATGGGGGGTTTGCACAGATTTAAAGGAAAGAAAGTGTAAACAAGACAGAGGGAGAGAAAGGGAGACAATGATAGGGAAAGACGAGAAGAGACAGGAAGAGGTCTTGCTAATTTATACATTAAAGAGCCCTCAGATCTTACATGGTTCAACACAACTTAGCATTGAGGGCAAGGAAGCAATCTATTCAATCTTTTATTTCCTCATTCTGTCTTCTCTTTGGTGTGTGAACTGAGCGACAGCAGGGGTCCTCTGGACAGTGTGTGTGTGTGTCTCTGCTTGTGTAGCCGCTTGTGTAGCCTATAGGGTCAGTGTGTATATCTGCTCCTTGAACCTTGTGCAAATATATCAGTATCGGTGTATATTTGTGTGCATTTGCATGTATTCTAACAAGCCCACATCTGCATGCATCTTGTTTTGTGCCCATGTGTCCCCAGAAGTGTGTGTGTGCGCGCGAGTGCACAGCTGAGTGTGTGTGATATTCAGGTGGAGAGGCATGGTGCAGCCGGGGGGAGAGTGTGTGATACTAATTAAGAATAACCATGTGTATTTGTCAAAAGAATTATGCTGATTATCTCACAAAGGCCCCAGCACTGGGCCCCGCAGAGAGGCAGAGACAGAGAGACGGACCAACATTAGCATATGGCTACACAAATGCATGCACATACACACACACAGGCTCTCTTTCTCTCTCTTTGTCTCTCACTCACTCACACACACACACACACACACACACACACACACACACACACACACACACACACACACACACACACACACACACACACGCAGGTAAAAGTAAAGTAAGTGCCTAAGAACATACATGAAAGAATCATGCCTAATGATAAGTGAATGGGGTCCAACTGGTCTGCCTTAGGGATGTTACTCTCCACAAGCCTTCTCTGGCCTCTCTGCTCTGTCATATTAAGTCCTGGAGAGATAATAAAGCAGCATGCTGTTTCACCTTTTCCTATGTGTCTTAGTTCTTTGAGTGTGTGGTAAAACATGCTACGATCAGATATGATTCAGCTCAATTCAGTTCATTTCAATTCAGCTCAATTCAGGTCATTTCAATTCAGCTCAATTCAATTCAATTCAATTCAATTCAATTCTTTAGTCCAGTCTATTAGTACAAGCTGTGCCCTGACCAGCCCTGTGAGAGCAGTAATTGTTTTCGGAGGTTTCTGAGGTGAGCCAGTGCACCACACGCTGCTCTCTCGCACCCCATGCCAAGCTCTCAAGCCAAGTTTGTGTGTGTGTGTGTGTACATATTTATATGTGCATGCCTAATTCAGTGCTGCTGGAACAATTGCCCTGTGTCTGTTTGCAAATGCCCTGCGTGGGTGTCCCTGCTAGTCAGTGTGCGTTAGACAAACCCTGACACATACAGACGTTCGTGCGACACATACACACACATACACAGAAACACACCCACAGACACACACTGTGTGCCATTAGGCATGTGTTTTGTCTGTGGCCAGCACAGACATACAGAGGGACTGCAGGGGTCTGGAACAGGCATGCTCACTTCACACCGACAGCCATGATTGGCTTTGGCGGCTCTCGACCCCAGGAACAGCATATTTGGTGTGTATATATGCGTGTGTGTGTGTGTGTGTGTGTGTGTGTGTGTGTGTGTGTGTGTGTGGTTATGATGTGGCCAAAGACCAGTGGACAGATTCTGGCGAGTGAGGGACGGTGTGCTTAAAATCCACAGATATCTCCTGAAATTGAAATGAGCGACTATGGGTTTGTCTATGCGTGGAGTTTTATCTAAGTTTTATTTCATCAAAAAAACAATATTACAAAGAAAGAATAATTTACCAGGGCTGTTGGTTTTAATTAATTAGTAAAGTTAATTAGTTAGTAAAACAAATTAAATTAAAAAACAAAAACAAAATTATGATTATTTGTAAATTTGTAATTTGTATTTGTACAAGTAATTTGTACAAACCCTGTGAACACAAAAGCCAATCTGATACAAAATTCCTCTTCCTCGATTTTGGCATTTTTCTGTCCTTGGGTGGGTAGAGATGTGGAACAAAACTGAAGTAAAACTAAGCTGAACTGAAGTCACTTTTGGGGAACTGTTTTGACTGGCCGTATACTGGAGGCCAATATAGAGAACTGCATTAACCCATAATGTCCAGAAGTATGAAAAAGAAACAAAGATTGCCGGGACATTAACAAAATAACTTTGAAATAATGTTCTGCATATTAGATGTGACTAAGAGTGTCTTGATATTCCACTTGATGGAGGGTTGTTCATCCAAAAGGCAGACACAGTAAGTATCTTACAAATACTTTAGCCTTCTTCTTTGGTATCTCTGTCATCTTTAAACCCCTTACATCCAAACGATGAACATAATGCAGACGGCCAAATATAAAAACAAAGACTCTGCATTCATGTCCAGGCTGTGAGACCGCATCAGACAGAGAGGCTGGCAGGAACGCCTCCTCCAGACTCTAGTCACAAGTACAGGCCACTTCCAAAACAAACACTTGACAAGGATTCAGTTACAAGTTTTCACACACACACACACACACACACACACACACACACACACACACACACACACACACACACAATCTCTCTCTCTCTCTTATGCATCCACATGCTTTCCTCCAGTTGAATGGACTCAATCATCACAAAACTCCTTTCTCTCTCTCTCTCTCTCTTATAAGCACTCACACTCAGAATTCCTCTAAAGTGATGACCATCATATCGCAGTTGCAGCACTAAACACCCATTAAGACAAGTGGAGAGCACTACACTGGATGGTGTGGCCTCTTCACAGACAGACACACAATAACACCCAACCTGTCATTACTGAGAGAGAGAGAGAGAGAGAGAGAGAGAGAGAGAGAGAGAGAGAGAGAGAGAGAGAGAGAGAAGGAGGAAGTAGGAGAATATAAACTCACTTAAAAGAGTGAGAGGGAGGAGGGAGACAGAAGAAGAGGGAATGGAGGGGGGCAAAGATGGTGGATGAGAATAACATAAAAACTGTAATTTGTGACAGGTAGAGAAAATCCAGATGGAAATGTAGTGACGGAGGGAGGATGGAGCAGTATGGAGAGATAGAGGGAGGAAAAGATGAGGAGACGGAGAGAAAGATTGCAGTGAGGAGAAGAGGGACTGTTGCAGACTGATTATTTGGCTGTTTATGCAGAATGCTGAGAGCCCTCCAATCAGAGTTGGAGACCTCTAACTAAGGGGTCTGATAGGCCGAGGGCCTAACGAACTCTGCATCTGAGTCTCCTTATTCTCTCCTCTAATCCTTCCTTCCTCTCTTCACCTGTGTCCTCCTCCCCTCTCAACCCCCTCACCCCTCTCTCCTCACCCTCTGTGCACTCAGCTCTGCACTTCTCTCCTGCCTCCACTCGTTTGTTAAAGGGTGTCACTGAGAGCAAGGGCAAAGCCTTGTCATTCCTATTCCTCTGACCACCCTCTATGACCACTGTCTCTTCAGTGGTTAAACAATGCAAAGAGGATAACTGAACAGGAAGTAAGAGAGGGTTCAAAGCAACAAGTGAAGGAGTAAAGCTGTTAAAATCCATAATGTCAAGTATGGATACCTGAATATTTTCTTTTCTATCTTTCTATTATAGTATATCCTCTTGAGGATAAATACAGTTCTATAGCTGTGAACTATAAGTGGGGGGCTGATATTTTTGGAGATAATGGCTACACACCCTGCGTCACTAACTACTAGCTGGTTCATACGTTTGTTTTTGTCTCCCTGAAACCTGTATTGGAGATAAATCTTAACGTTTTGGGAAATATGTTTGCTGAGAGTCTTGTTGCCAGCGTGAGGTTGCCAGGCAACCACCAAAGACTCAAGAAGTCAAGAAATAGTCCGGAACATAACCCCCTGTAAAACCACAACTTGTCGTTTTTACACTTCGGACTGTGTATGGATTAAACAAAGGATTTATAACGTGTTAATTAGTGAGCTGTAGTGGTGCTGGTAGGTGGATTTTGTTACTTTTGGTCAGAGCCAGGCTAGCTGTTTCCTTCTGTTTCTAGTGCTATTTATCCTACAGATATGAGAGTGGTATTGACTTTCTCATCCAACTCTCATCAAGAAAGCAAATTAAGTATATCTCCCAGAATGAACTATTTCTTTAAGGTGTTCCACCTTTTCTTAGAGGCGATGCAGTGTGGCTTGTGCAGAATTGTTCGGACAATGACCTGCGCTTGGCAGGACAGATACATTTTCCCAGTGAGTGATCAGATACTTGGCATAGAATGGGTTTTCCACCCACTTTGAGTGAAAGCAGAGCTAACTTTTATTTTCAACAATGTGATGCTCTTTTGTACTTCAGGTGAGTGTCAACCTAACATCTTTGCTTTGCATGTGAGCAGGTAAAACTGTATCCTCTTTGATCACATCCGTACTGTGCATACTCAAGCAAACCCATGTGTCAGTCTGAAACACATGCTAACATATGGTATGACATGCTTAAGTATTCCCAAACTATGCTTCTGTATTCATACTGTGTTCACGCCATGTGTTTAACACTATTACTTGTTTGTCCCTATCTAATCATTCAACACAGCTGCAGACCATTCATGTCTAAGTACACACCACATATTCTGATAATGTGTCCATACTTATATATATGTCTCCCAACTGCGCATGCCTAAATACACACATTCTGACTGTGCAGGTGACACACAAACACATACTGAAACCTCATGTCGGCTTTGAGACACAGTTCGCCGGCTGGCCCTCGCTGTCCCGCACTCTCTGACGGGCTCTTAATGGTAAACTAACAGATTGTAAACATGCTGCTAGCTCTCTCTCTCCACCTCCTTCTCTCTCTCTCTCTATCTCTCTTCTTTCCTCGCTCTCCTCTACCCTCACCTCTTTCACTTCCCTCTTACCCCTGTTCACTTCATCCTTCCCCCTCTATCCCCATCCCTTCTTCCCCACCCCTCTCGCTTTTCCTGGGGTATTTTTTAAACAATGTGTCCTTCATGTACGGTTGGTTACGGGGTGTACAGAAGGACATCATTAGCGCTGGTGGTTAAGCTGTAATTTACACCATTACCGAGGTAGGGGCCATTTTTATTGCCTAGTAAATTTCAGCTCTGAAATATTTAGACCATATGGCTCAATTTGTGTAATAACCTTAATTTCCAAGCACCCTTCAGCTCCCTTCAGCGCCGGCTGTTGTTGGCGGATGGCGGAGTGGTGTGTGTACACATTCGTATGTGTGTGCACGGTTTGGGTTTGGAGCACATACACGCACATGCGTACACGTACACAGAAACATGGACATGGCAAAAATGTTAACGTGTACTCTACGCATAACCTCTTACATACACATTACACACTCTCTCTTCCACACGCTCTCACTGATTCATTCATTCAAACACACCGAAACACACGCACGCACGTACGCACACACACACACACACACACACACACACACACACACACACGTATGTATGCATGGCGGTAGCAGATTAATAGGGTGTCAGCTTGTGTTTGGGTGAGGGAGCGTCAGGCGTCGGCCAGATGGTTCTCAGGGATGATGACTGTCAGGGGTCCTGCTCTGATCAATGGGATGTATTAATACAGCACACATGCACGCACGCACACACGCACGCACGCACACACACATTGTTGAACATACACACACAAACAAAGATATGTTATGCATGCACACAGACACACATGCAACCATATTCAGACATATGTATCCACATAGAGTAACACACACACACACACACACACACACACACACACACGTATGCACATGGTCTAACTTCACCAGTGATCCCAAGGGCCACAGTGTAACATCTGGAAGAGCCAAGGGAGGGAGTAAAGGACAGAAGAGTAAAGGGGGAGAAAGAGAGAGGTGGTAGGCAGGGAAATACAGGAGGATTTAAAAAGTGGATGGAGGGAGAAAAGATCAGTGGTAGATGCAAGGGAGGAGAGAGGAGTGACTGGAGGAGGGAAAAGGGGTGCAAAGGGAGTAAGAGAAGAGATGGGAAATTGAGGAGGTGTAGAGAAGGGTTAAAGGTGGAAGAGGGCAGGTGGAAAAGAAGAGCTGAGGAAGTGAAGGGTGGGGTGGAAGGAGATGTAGGGAGAGGAATGAAGGAGGAATGGGAGGGTGTAGAGGAAACAGGACAGAGACCATAGAAGGGAGGGACTGAGGAGGAAGAGGAGGGAGAAAATGAGAGAACAGGTAGAAAAATGTGGGAGGTTTTGAAGGATGCGGGAAAAGAAAAAAAGGGTGAAAGACAGAAGAGAGGAGAGGATCGTGGGGAGGCATGAGGTGAGGGCAGGTGCATGAAGGTGAAATTTTAGTTTCCCACTAAAGCCCTTGGCCAGAATTTGGTGAGAGCAAAATGTTCCTTTGTAGCTAGAATTATCAGTGGTATGGAGATAAAAGGGCCAATGAGCTTTCCAGAGAAGGGAAATGCCAACAGTCCCTGTGTACACTGCCCTGTGTAGGAAAAAAAAGAGCTGGATGGAGGGAAGGGAATGAGGTGGGAGAAAAAGAAAAAAATAGTAAAGAGTGGACACCAAGAGGAAGACATTTAAGAAGGGGGAGAGAAAATAATGAAGAGAAATATAAAGCAAAAGAGAAGTAAGGGAACCACGATACAAGAAAGGCAACTTGACAGGGTTGTTTGAGTGACTAACATGTCTGTCAGAAAGGTGTAAAGCATGGGGAGTGAATTTGTGTGTGTGCGCGTGTGTGTGTGTGAGACTGTGTGTGTGCCAGGCGGCGCGTAGGGGTCTAGTGAGGCAGGCCGCCTGCGCTTCGTACCCTCATTCCGTCCGATTGCCATGACGACCCCATTAATCAGCCAAGCTGGCACAGAGCAGGGTTCCCAGCCCAGTCTGAGATCAATACACACACAAATACACACATACCAAATGGACACACACACACACACACACACACACACACACACACACACACAAACAATGCATCCATAAACTAAGACATTTTGAGCAGAAAAGAATGGGTGCATTAGTGAACATTACGAAGAGAAAAAAGTTAACTAAGTAATGACAAAGTAGTGAGGATAAAGCATAAAAGAGAAAAGGAAAAGAGAGAGTTGAAGAGTTAATGTCACTTCTGGCAATATCTCCTTAAGGGCTTCTGAAAAAGCAGAGATGTTCCTTTGGTTTACAATCCATAATCTACAATAAATGAGAAAATACTATAGGACTGTATAAACCTGTGAACCCTTTGTGATTTCTTTAAATAACGATTCATTTGTTAGCATTACAAAAACTACAGCTCCCATGAAGTTTAACCAGGAAGTACGCTATAGTTATTCCCTTATCCACAATATCTACCCACTCTCTCTTTAAATATGACCTCTCCAATGTCTTAGCTGTAATCTCTGCTGTCAAAAAACAGGTCCTCCTTGTCCTGTTTCACTTTGTTGCTCATTATGGTTGCAGGTGATGTTTAATCCTGTGATGGTCTTGGGCAAACGGTGTTCATTAACGGCTACTAAAAACAGCAATATATAATATGTAATATTAATTATTTTTTGAAATCCATCATCTCTGTCTAGACAAATGGGGTGAACTGCATGACATACTATTGAGCAAGGATATGTTGTTGACCTGAACTTTAAACAATTTGCAACCCGGACATTGTGCACCCTAATAATAATAATAATTATAATAATAGTAATAATAATAATAATAATAATAATAATGCCAAACTGCACTGCATTCAACTGATGGCTGTAAATAGCGGCTTATCCCTGTTTTCAAAATGCCCCTTTCCCTGCCTCCTAGATTATAGTCATCCTTCTAACTGGCTGTTGTCTATCTCAACAATCTATCCATCTCTTAAACCTCAAATTAATAAGCTTTTTAAATGTCAAACATCTATCCAATATTGCTAACCAGCACAAAGTAAAGACACAAATGTTACAAAATCCTATATAAGCTGCTCTTTTCAAGTTTGCTCAGAACTTTCTCATTTTCACTTTTGTCGTGTATTCCTAGACAACGGAGCGCATGTGGTGAAGGCAACCGCGTGACAAATGACCGCCACCAAAATAAGTCTATGCCATGTCAATGAGTCTCTCACACATACACAAACTCACACACGCACATACACACAAACACAGAGTGTTCCATATCAATGAGAAGGTGAAAGGTCTCCATTTACATCTTGTATTAATTATGAGTGACAAGCCAAAGGTCACAGAGGGAGAAGAGGCCACTCGCATGCACAGAATATAGATCTATACTTCTACCTCCTCTTCCTCTTTCACTCGCCTCTCTCCTTTCCCTATCTATCACTCTGTCTTGCCCCCTCTTGTTCCTTCACTTGTCTTCCCCCCCCCCCCTCCACACTCTCTTTTGGTCTCATTTATTCTTGCTCTCTTTTCTTTTTTCTTTCTTACCTTCTCTATTAACTGTATTGTTCGTTGTCCTGCCAATCTGTCTCTGTCTGTGTGTGCATATCGATGTGTTTATCTCCATTCCTCTTTTCCCTCTCCTTTTGTCTCCATGTCATCTTTGAATCTCTATTTATCATGTTTTTGTTTCTTCCTCACTTTCTCTTTTTTTAATGGATAACTACTGCATGTAAGAAGAATCATAAAAGATGAGTTTCAGATATTAATGCACACACACACACACACACACACTACAGGTGTGTAGTGGTGTGCAGAGAGGATGCAAGCCATGGTTGGCGAATATCCCACTGCAGCTTTGGGTGAACTGAGTGTGTTTACTGAGCTGCCAACTCATATTTAGACTAGATGACAGCCATTAACAGTAGTATACGTGTGCATGTACAGTATGTGTGTGAGTCTGTGTGGGAGTGTGTTTTTGTCTGTGTGTGTGCATGTGTGTTTGTATGTTTGGTTTGAGGGGGCTTGCTTATAGTTATTCCCTGTGTTGGAGAATCAGACATGGCACAGAATTGTGGGAAGGGCCCTGGAGAATAGCAGGCCATGGGCAGTGTGTGTGTGTGTGTGTGTGTCTTCAGGCCCCTCACTGGCAAACAGATGGCACCAGCACCACAGGTAGAGTCCAAATTTCTTCACATGCATCACAAATGACAATAGACACACACACACACACACACACACTGTATATTATATTGAGAATTTTATATATTTACAGGCATGTTTGCACGTTTCAGTTTGTGCACACAAGTTCTTACATATGTGAGCAATCTTATCAGTGCATGGACTCAATCACAGCTGTGTGCAGGTCTACCCAAATTATATCAGATACAACAAATAGCAGCAGAAAACAACATGTGATCAACAGGGATACTGTCCTCACACAGGCATGCTCCCATCATCCAGCATTCACTGTGTGTGTGTGTGTGTGTGTGTGTGTGCATTTACCTCCACAGTGAGGGCAGTAACAGCAGATGAGTTGAGCGTTGGGTCCTGTTGGTGCTTCTTGTAAACCAGTCTATAATGGGAAATGAGACCGTTGGGCTGTCCCGGATCACTCCATTTCAGATGGGCTGAGTATGCACCTGTCGAAGTGCACAGCGTGTGAGACTCTTAAAGTAATTCAATACAAGAACATTTTAGCCTTACCAGTTTTAATGTGACTTGGTGAACTCACCGGTGGGCGTGACAGTGGGAGGGGTCATATCTTGTGGTTCTGCCTGTAAGGTCTGGGCTAAAGCCCACTGGCTCAGAACTGAGCCTTTGGAGTTGTGCGCACGAACCCTGTACTGGAAGTAGCTGAAGGGTCGCAGGTCAGGGCTTGCATCAAAAAACTCAAGCGGCCCACTGGACCAGATGAAAACCAGCAGCTCCTCCTCTGTTCCTACTGGACGCCTATAATGGAAGAAATACTTGGATCAGCCATTCATCATAGTTTATTCCTTATAGCCCAAATAAAAAAAAGCATAGTATATTTTCTGAAAATATGTTCCATACATTTTAGTATACTTTATATTTGTTTAAAATTAATATACTAAAAGTTATGTTAAACTGAAACCACTTGCTGTACTTAGAATATTAAAGGCTGCACTTAGGATAGCTTGTGTAAGCGATACAGTATTATTATTTATGGGAACCTTTGGTTACCAAAACTATACACTATTTTCTTAGTATACCTTTAAGGGTCTTTTTGCATCTGTACTGAAAGTATATTTCAGTATTTTACTTTTTGTGTATTTGCAATATATTCAAAATATACTTGAATTATGCTTAAAACAAAGACAAAAGGGATTCTCAAGTATGCCATTTAAAGTGTTTTGTAGTATATTTTAGTATACTTTAGCAGACTTAGTTTGTGTGGAATTGAAATAAAAATGTAACATCACGTCTTAAACATCATGTGTAGGTCACTGGCTGATGCAAGCACCCTGATGTCTTGGTAAGCCTCTTTGTCTGTGATTACGTAGGGTTTCAGGTGTGAGTGTGAGAGACAGAAAGAGAGAGATTTTCCTATTTTATCCAAGAGCCTGTCTGCCTGAGTCTGATCATGCCAGGTGTGTCAGTGTGTGTGTGTGTGTGTTTGTGTGTGTGAAGTGCTATGCTAATGTGTGTTTCCTGAGGACTTAAAGGGCTTAGTCTGGTCTGACCCTGCATACAGATCACACACTCTTTGGTCAACAAGCAGACCACGACCTTCACACACACACACATATACACACCACACAAAGTATGTAGATTGGTAAGCAGACATTTGCCTGAAGACACGTGACCAAAACTTCTAAATCTTTCTGTATGTAAAGGTAAATATGTATATTATGTGTATGGACAGAGTGCGTGTATGTGATGTGTGTGTGCTACTTCTGGTTCATTAGTATTGTAGTGATAGACTGAGTAGATAATGTGAGTGACACATTGGTTTGTATGAGTAGATAACAATGTGAAAGCAGCTTTGTGTATGGTGTAGTTGTTTCTACGACAGTCTATACTTCATCATCCACTTTTGATACACTCTCTCATAACCAGACACATGTAGATAAAACACATTGTATGTTCATTCAAAATGGACGCTCAACTATGATTTTTGTGGGCAAAATGGGATTTTTTGAATTTCACAAGTTAAGTAAATGGAAAACAAAATATGTGAAGCTAACAGCTGCGCCACAAATATACAAATAGCCGAGTACATCAATGATGTTCTGTACCTGTCAAAGTGCACAACTTGAGTACAGCAGCACCAATAGAAGAGCCTAATCTAATGAATTCAAGATTTTGTTTGGACAAGCTCATGTAAGATTTGTGCAAAAACAGGAACTTCAGGAACAGGAAATCAGTATCATCTGTTTTAAATAACAGAGGCTGGGGGCCATCTTTGCAGACTTGCTCCAACATGTTATGGACACTCAGATGATTCAGATGGACACTTAAAAGGGATATGATGCACAATGCCACACGCAAATATTATCTCTAAATTTGAAGCTTAACAACATTGACGACATTGTCATGATGCATCATTGTTATAATAGTTATAACAGTGTTGTTACACCACTGCAAAAAGTCTTAGGTAGCAGGTCAGAGTGGTGGATGGGCGTGCAAAGCTTGTGACTTTGATACTGTCTCCCACAACAGCCAGTGTTGGATTCTTTTAACCATGAAGGCAATCTTCTCCTTACTTCAACCAAGCAGTTATAGTTGCCATAACATAACCATACCTTATATAGATATAATAGGGTTGGCATGTTGGAAAATGTTGATGGAACAGTTATAAGGGTAACTTTAGAAGACACTGGCACACAAACTGTGTTGTGTTTGGCCGTTCTGGCTCCTTAGATCTCAACCCATTACATTATTTTTGGGATAACGTGGAGTGTGCCCTCAGTAAAATCATCAAGGTCTGTGTGATGATTTATGAAGTGTTTCCAGCACCTTGTTGAATACATGCCTCTAAAAAAAAGGGAGCCTTACCAGTACTGGTATACATAATATACCACACACTCGTTATACAGTATGTCTCAGTGTACTGCACATGCAATGTAAATTTTCATTTTCGTACTTGTGTATGTATACAGTATATATGTGTTTTTGTGTGTGTATGTTACCTGTATATATGGTAGGATGTGATGAGTCCGTTGGGTTTTTGGGGGGGCGACCAGTAGATCTCCAGGACATTGGCTCCGGCTGCCTTTACTGTGGGGGGCGGCAGACCTTCTGGGGCGGTCTCCAAAGTCCGAACATACACACCCTCTCCTACACCACAACCCTCTCCAGTGGGGCAAAACACGAGCAAGTTGTCACAAAACACACACATTTATAGGAACATGTCTTTGTGCACTTGTTTCTTTTACATTAACACATCAGATCAATAATATATCTTAAAGCTAAAGCAGGCTATGCTATGCCAGTGTAAAAAAGGCCATTAGCTGCAGATTAACATCTCTGTTTAATGATTGGTTAGCCACAGACTGCATCATAGGTCTTCTCAGCCCTCACATCACGTGATGCGGTTGATGACAATGATTAGATGCATCTAACAAGGTGTCTTTAGCATCCTCAAGATTTAAATTTGTTTTGCCATCTTCCAATAAGTCCCTTAAGACTCTCCAGCTGATTCAGAATGCTGCGGCACGTTTACTGACAAGAACCAGAAAAAGAGATCATATTTCTCCAATATTAGCTTCTCTACACTGGCTCCCTATAAAATCCAGAATAGAATTTAAAATCCTTCTCCTCACCTTCAAAGCCCTAAATGGTCAGGCACCATCATATCTGAAAGAGCTCATAGTACCCTATTACCCCACTAGAGCACTGCGCTCCCAGAATGCAGGGTTCCTTGTGGTTCCTAGAGTCTCTAAAAGTAGAATGGGAGCCAGAGCCTTCAGCTATCAAGCTCCTCTCCTGTGGAACCAGATCCCAGTTTGTGTACGGGAGGCGGACAACCTCCTCACATCTAAGAGTAGGCTTAAGACTTTCCTCTTTGATAAAGCTTATAGTAGGGCTGACTCAGGTGACCCCTGAGCCCCCCCTTACTTATGCTGATATAGGCCTAGACTGCTGGGGGACTTCCTATGATGCACTGAGCTCCTCTCTCCTCCTCTCCATCTGTACACCCTCATATGCCATCAATGCTTGTTATTAATTCAACTTCTTCCCGTAGTTGTGTGCTTTCTCTCCTCTCTCTCTCTCCCCTTCTGTTGCTTTGAGTCTGGATCTGTGGTTGCTGCCGCCTGCTGCCCCCGTGCTCCTGCTCTGCACCCGCTGCTGCTATTACTGTTGTTGCTCTTATTATTAGTATTGCTATTATAATATTGCTCTTAGTATTATTTCTGTTGGTGTTAACATCAATACCATTACCACAACTATTGCTTTACATCCCTATGTGGAACTGTACTGTGCTGCTGTAGGTTCTCTTTCCTTTTTTTTCCCCTTGCCACTGTTGCATAGTGCTGCTCATGGTGGGAACTGTTGGGTCTCTGTAAATATAAAGAGTCGGTCTAGACCTGCTCTACTAAGTGCCCTGAGATAACTTTGTTATGATATGGCGCTATATAAATAAACTGAAATCTTTAAAATGGCCACAGAGAATAAATCTAGCTTCTTTAACTAGCTTTACATTCCAGAGACAAAATGGGGCTTTACCAGTACTGGTATACATAATAAAGCAGACACTGGTTAAGTCTCAGTGTACTGCATGAACATTTCAGTGGGCAGCTTTGCAGAGGACAATGTTCACGATTATTAAGCTTATTACAGATCAAAGCCTATCACAGAGCTGCACAGAAATGTCAACCACAAATAGTGATGCTATGTACAGCAGCTTGTCTATGTTGAACTCATAGAGAAGGTCACATTCATTTCCTCAATTTAATAGTGAATGAAGCTTTTATTTATTTTTCGCAACTTTGTTATTTATGACTAATTGTCTTATTAAGGATAGTAAATCTTTAAAACTGAAATTAGTACAATCAAATATTTACCAATTTGACAGGCCTGCACTCTGATGTAGTAGGTGGTGAACGGCTCTAGACCCGTCACAGTGAGGTGCAGGTCTTGCCCAGCGTGATGCATAATGGCTCTGTCACTTCCTGGATTTAACAGGATGTTGTAGTTTACAGGCTGGCTGCTGTTGAGCTGAGCTATGGAAATGAAGAAAGACACACAGGATATGGTTACCTTTAGTTATGTTTTTTGCTGGAGTGCATTTGAAACTGAAACAAAAAAAGCAGGATGAATGATGTAATTTTACATTTCATCAATCCAGAAGGACACACCAAGCTGACCATAAAAGCAGTGTTTATAAAAAAGTATGCTACAACTTGTAGTTATCTTAAGTTATTAGACAGGAGTTGTAGAAAATGTTTTTCCTCTGTATTGCCACCACATGTTTAGATGAGTAAAGTACTTCACACTTGAATGACCCACATTTATTTGCCTCTCGATGTGCAGAAAAGCATGTTTAAAAACAGGGGCATGACATTTTTTTTATTTTTAACATCTGAAGGTCATTGTCCGCTTCAAATTGCAAAAAAGAGCATTCAGCCTAAATACAATAGGCTGAAGCATGTACACTAAACTACAAAACAGCAATTTACTGAGATAGTTTCTACTTCTACTTTATAAGGTAAATAATGTTGCAATAATTTTGGAACATGGTCATGTTAAGTTACTTTATAATGACAGAATTGTATCATATATACAATATAGTTAAGATAAAATGTTTGTATTTGATCATTCAAAGTTGCAGTCTGTATTTAAAAAAAATGTTGGTTATGAATAAATGTTATTAAGTAAGTAACTATCTGTACAGTATATGATTTCCTACAAGTACACCTATATACAAGTACACCTCATATTTTTTTTGCCTTATAGCTGAATGTTGTTGCCTTCACAATCCTGGCACTGTGGTCTCACAGCCAGACAAAAACACACAAATGTATACATACAGAAACACCCACACAGATACACACACGCACCTAGACTTTGTTAATATTCTCACCGGAGGTTTTTCCATAATTCAGGCCAACTGTATTGTGATGGGTTATTCAACATTCATGAACTCTGGATATCTCGAGAACGAACTGATTACCAGACAAATGAAAGACTTCAATTATTCACCCCCCAACTCACATATGCACACATGCATCTGCAAACACACACACACACCTCTGACTTCAGCACATGGAGTTTTTTATATGAGCACAGTCCACACACACACAAAGACACACACTAAGGGATATTTATGTGTGAGCACACACACATAGGAGTCACACTGCATCTTTCTTTCATCAGTATATTGCTCAGACATAGAGGTTTAATGATCACTGTGATATTTAAGTTCTATTATTTACAACCAATCAGCTGCTTTGTCATCTTCTATTTCACACATGATGCCCACTATTACAAATGCACCCATGTACACTTACATACAACAAAAAACATGCACTCATCCAAAGTGCTCTCTCACACACACACACACACGCGCGCGCGCACACACACACACACACACAGACACAAAGACAGACACAAACACCACGATGGAGGAATTGATCTTAGAGTAAATGTCTTTTTAATAGCCATACGTCAGTGCTTTGGCAGTAAATGTATGCATATGAAGACACAAACACATGTGCATGTACGTGCACATAGACAGACATGCTGGCAGAGAGACTGGCACGCACACATACATATACACACATACACACACACGTCGAAAACACTCCAGACTCTGGGCTCAGGGAGTTAACCAAGCGTGAGAACCCAGCCGATATTTCCTCACCTTTAAAATCAACCCGTAATGACGATAGAATAGGCCTGCCTATGGAAATGTCTCCACAGTGACGTGCACACACACACACACACACACACACACGTATAAAAATGCATGCATAAACACAAATATACAGAAACAAAAGACACACACACACCCACACGCAACAAAGTGAAGTGTCTTTGCTAGTTGGCCCTATAAGCGGTTTCTGAGATAGGAAACCAGCCTAATGAGAGAGTAATAGCCAATGATAGATGGGTTAGGGCAGACAATCACTGCCCCATAAGCATGAAACTCAGCCCTGAGTGTATGCTCATGTAAACCTGTGTATGTGTGTGTGTGTGTGTGTGTGTCCGGGTCTTGAGAGGCCAGAAGGTGAATGGAAAACTACTCAGGGCTTTTGTTTCAGTCTGACCCCACTCTCTCTGTCTGCTCATATCAGAGGAAGAAGTGATTCACATGGAGGAAAAACTTGAATAGATAAATCCAATCAATGTGACAACCACTGTTTTAGTGTTGTGCCAAACATATTTAAATCACTTCATGTATAAACACTTATCTGGGAAATGACTGTGTGGTAAGATACTGTAGTCATCACATTAACTCTGTTACCAGTTTATGTTTAATGCAATATCAGGAAATAATTGCAAGAAAATGAGAATTAATTCTACTCATTCTGTGTGACACGTGTATGTTTAGGGATTTCTAAGTTAGAAGGTTAAGTCAAATGCAGTCTTACCTTCTGAAAACAGATTTTAAATTCTTATAAACACTGAAACTTGAGCCCCTCTGGCTCTCTGTGATGAATTGTTCTGGTGAACATTCTCAGTGACCACACAATTACCCACAATGCCACCATAAAACCTTACTATAGTTAAGTGAATTTGCGCAGTCATTAACAGAACAGGTCAGAGGTTTGATTGGTTAATGGCACATCCAAACACCAGTAGAGTTGCGAAGTGGAAGAAGCCACTGGTTCTGGAAATGTTTTTTCCCAAATGTAAATTCCCTTTTTAAAGTTTTGGTTTAATAATATCATAAATGCTCCTCAACACAGAAACATTATCTCTGGGATAATTTAACGATACGACCAGTTTTAATCATTTCAACTTTGAGTCTAAATATTTGAATTTTATGTAATGTTTAAATTGAAATGTAAACGTGACACAGTCGCACACACAAATCATGTTTGACTTTTGAAATTATTTCCGGGGAGTAAGTTGAGATACATGTTATTAAGCACTGATAGGTATAAATCATCATTAACAAACATAAACAATTTAGTTCTATCATCAGAAACCAAAATAAACTAATCTGTGATGCCATTCTGATTCAAACTAAATACTTTCCACTAAAAATTATTTTCCATCCATTTAGATAGCTACTCACCAGGAGGGGTCCAGGCAAGAGAGATGGAGTGGGGGCCCGACACTGTCACATTGTGGGGAGGTTGGATCCCAGTGGGGCACGAGACTGGTGTTTGTATAACATATCTGTCACTCACACCCGTCCCACCCCCTGTACTGGCCTCCAGCTCATACACATACCTGAAGACATGGTGGGGTGAAGAGAGGTGTGAAGAAAAAAAGACAGTGTTAAAGGGGCAGTTTCACACGAAACAACACCAGTGTATAAAGCAAACATGTCCGGATGTGGTCGGGATCATGGCAGTCATACAGTATAAGGAAGTTTATTAATATATCCCAAATATATCCTAAAATTTCTTAGCACTTTCCACCAGTTTGTTACCCGCTCCTGTCAATTATGACCCAACCTGAAAATATATTTAGTTGATTTGATTATGTGTCATCTTCCCACACCACATTAACTGAAATATATTAATCTACTTTTCCACCCAGGACCACTAAAGAGCACAACGTCAGATCTGAATGTTAGGTGGTCATCTTACTACAGTTTACAGGTAATAGCTGAAATAAGAACCAACAGCTTGCTTATGAAACAACAAGACAATGGGGTTTATGCTGCTTTCAGGCTGGATTGTCAAACTGTAGAGAGTTAGTTAGTTCCTACCAGGGACATGCAACAATGTACTCTACATGTTTTGTGCACTTGCATATTCTCAGCAATGCTGTGTGTGTAATGTAGAGCCAGAACTAACTTAGGGGTAGCTCAGCTGCCCATAATATTTTCAAGGAAGGTCAGCCCAGCTGTGCAAACACAGTGGTCTCATTGATCATTTTTATTGTCCATTTGAAAGAATCCGAGTTGCAGTAGTGTTGATGACGTTGATGTCACAGGATTGTTGGGATTGGTAAACAGGAAAAACTGTACGGGATGTATATATGTATGAAATAGTGGGATATGAGAGCAAAAACTTAAAATTAAATACAAAAGTGCAAAGCACTTTAAGTACCCAGCCCTGCACGAGCACAGAGTGGAATGTATTTTATAAATGTCACTTGTAGAATTAAGATTACATAGTTTGTGTTTCTTTAAAACATTTTTTGCATGGCAAAAATGGCAATTGTGCAAAAAAGAAGTTACTATTACTACCAGAACAAGTTCTCTAGCCATCATGGCAACTCTATGGTAGATCAACAAGCATGCATTAAGAACAACTAGATTGTGTCGTTTCTGACAAAAATGTTCCATGAACTGTAGGCTTTCTAGTTGTGAAAGTTCCTCTTTCTCCCTCTCCGCCATACACCTTTCTCTCTCTCTTTCATCGGTCTCGCTGCCTCTCTCGTCCATGACATCATAAGATAGATTTCCCTTTTAAGAGCGTGTGGCTGGCTGGTGCTAAAGCTTACATTAGCTGTGTAAGTGGGCCGCCATTTAACATTAAAAGCCTTTAATTTGCTATAAACTCCGGCACACATGCATTAATAGGCGGTGGTGTTGGGTTATTGTTCCTGCGCAGAGCGTTTTAAACAGGAGGCCATTAGCACCTCTGCAGTGGGTTAGAACGCAGTCAGGAAAAGGTATTAAAACTACTCATATGTTACTCTCATAGACACACACACACACACACACACACATAGAGACACACAGAAAAATATATAAATAGATATACCTCAAAGAGACATCAACTACGGCAAAGAGAGATAGAAAGAGAAAGAGAGAGAGAGACAGATGTCATGAGAGGAAGAGAGCGAAGCAGAGACTGAGTGTGATGAGAGGGAGAGTTTTATCATGGCATAAGGTTTCAGTGGGAGAATGAATTTAAACACTTCATCACTGGAAGATATTTACTTAAATGTAAACACCGCCTTGGGATATCAAAAGTAAAATGGTGTGTGTGTGTGGTAGGTAATCGGTGAGTGGGGCATTTGCATCTGTTTGGATGTGTGTGTGTGTGTGTGTGTGTGTGTGTCTGTCCTGCGGGGCCAGCCAGAGGGAATAGGTTAATTCTCTCGTCATCTTAGACACTTCCTGGGCTGCCGAAGCAAAGTGACAGCTAATCAACATTGTCATAAATAATCAATGGCCACTTTGAGCAGTCTCGCGCACAGACACATGCACACACAGAAAGGCATGCGTGGGTACACACTGACACACACACTCGGGCAAAAACACACACAGGTCTGTCTGGATAATGGGGCTGGTGCTCCCTGTGTAATTCTTGGCGCAGGGTTAAATTGGGAAAAGAAGGAAAGGAGGAAGGGAATGAGGTAAGAGGGAAAGGATGGGAGGGGAGGGAGGGTGAGAGGAAGGAGAAGTGAATAGGAAGCGAGACAAGTGATGAGAAGCGAAGGGTCGGGACGGGAATGCCTTCTGGCAGACTATCTGGAATTAGGGAAAATTAAACGTCACACACACACACACACACACACACACAGTCCTATCTTCTTTCTTCCTTCCTTTCTCTTTCACACACACATAGAGGAGATTGGAGTACTGCGCGGTGTTATCCCAGGAATTCTATTTGGGGTAAAGAGAAATTGTCCTGGGAGAGAGAAGGCCGAGGAGAGAAAGAGAAGGATACCGGAGAGAGAGAAAGGGGAGGAGAGGGGGTATCGTTTTACACTCCCTTAATTAAAACAGAAAATCCATCTTGGAAAAAAAAGACACGGATTAATAAAGGTTAAATGAAAATAAACAGGTAAATAAAATCTACGCTCCACTGCTGTCTGTAAGCAAAAGCCAGATCTGATTTGTGATTTTAACGTGTGTGCGCGTGTGTGTGTGGTAATGTTTGCGTCTGTCATTGGCATGTCAAATATTTGCTCATTAAATGACACAAACAGACATATACAGAGTGCAGTCCTGAGAGAGAGACGTGGATGGGACGATAGGAGAGCTTTTAAAAACAGGGTGACCCCGATATAAAAACACAAACACACGTACACTCAAATGGGAAAATTCAGGAATTAAAGGGATAATTAATTATGAAGCTACAAGTGAAGTGTGTTCATGCACGTGTGACTTCTATGTTAAGTTTGTATTCATGTGTGTGTAAAGTGTGCGAGTGCATGCTCTCTACCTGTGGTTTGGCAGGAGTCCAGCGTCAGTAAAATTCTGGTCACGGTGGTCTCCGATAAAAATAGTGTGACCGTCTCTGTTCAGTCTGTACTGGGAGATGTGTCCATTAGGCTGGTGTGGCTGATCCCAGTACAGCTCCACCGCTGATGTGTTTATCGTCAGATGTCTGGGCCTTGACCATACACCTAGAGAAGCAAAGAAGGAAAGAAGAGGACGATGTGAGTGTCCTCCACATCTGGCACCTATCATTGATTATTAGTTCTTCTTCTGTTTATTTCAAACTAGTCATTAATTAAGTAAAGTGCATCCTTACCTCATGTGCATGTACATGTACAACAGCAAATCTAAAAGCTTGTTTTTTCATTAACTGAGGACAGGCTGAATCACTATTTTGTTAACTGGTAATTGTACTGAATAGTGACATTTATTTGTATGAGAACGCAGATTAACAAATTATTGAGGCACGACTGAATTCTTACAATTGTGGAGAACAAGGCAAAGTTTTCTCATGAGATTATAATGAAACCAGGAGAGGAAAAGAACATAAGACAGGCAGACAGGATGTGGTTGAAAAATTAAACACTGAAGAATTTCATTATTTGAAATTAAAAGAACACAAATGGTCTAAAACTCAACCATTTGCCTGTGTGAAGGAGGAGAGTTAAATTAATGTTTAATTAAAATAGAATTTGTTTACTAATATGTAAACACAAACATGTAGCAGATATGTTCACTCCAATCACACAGATTAATGTATTTAAGATGACATAAATGTATGTAGTGGACATTGAGACACAAAGATAAGTGTGGGGAGTGGTGGGAAGGAGCAGCTTAAAAAGAAGAAATAGGAGGCCCATATAAAAAAATAAAGAGATTAGATATGTAGAAAGAAAGACAAAAGATGCGTTAGATAAGGGGGGAAGCAAGGGTTAAAGGTGCACAGAGGGAAAGAAGAAGATATTTAAATAGAAAAAATAGAAACCTAAGAGCAGAGATGAATGTGCAATAGGCTTCAAGAGGAGAAGAAACAATATGTAAAAGAAGAGGCGTGGAGAAGACGGGAAAAAAGAAAACAGATGTGGAAGGAAAAGATCAAGACAGAAAAGAGACAAGAGAGAAGGAGAGGAGGCAGAGGGAGAGAAGTGAGAAAACAAACAAATGAGAAGTGGATCAAGAGAGGAAAAATCATCCTGACTGAAGTTCTTTAATAAATAAAAATCCATGACGCCATTTTAGTCAG
>SEMN01001563.1:0-43608 GCA_005408345.1 Macquaria australasica | reverse complement strand
GAGCACTGCGCTCCCAGAATGCAGGGTTCCGTGTGGTTCCTAGAGTATCTAAAAGTAGAATGGGAGCCAGAGCCTTCAGCTATCAAGCTCCTCTCCTGTGGAACCAGATCCCAGTTTGTGTACGGGAGGCGGACAACCTCCTCACATTTGACCCCTGAGCCACCCCTTAGTTATGTTGCTATAGGCCTAGACTGCCGGGGGACTTCCTATGATGCATTGAGCTCCTCTCTCCTCCTTTTCCTCTCCATCTGTACGCCCTCATATCCCATCAATGCTTGTTATTAATTCAGCTTCTTCCCGTAGTTGTGTGCTTTCTCTCCTCTCTCTCTCTCTCTCTCTCTCTCTCTCTCCCCTTCTGTTGCTTTCTGCAGGTATTTCTGCCTCCGGAGCTGTAGAGTCTGGATCTATGGTTGCGGCCACCTGCTGCCCCCGTGCTCCTGCTCTGCACACACTGCTGCTATTACTGTTGTTGCTCTCATTATTAGTATTGCTATCATAATATTGCTCTTAGTATTATTTCTGTTGGTGTTAACATCAATACCATTACCACAACTATTGCTTTACATCCCTATGTGGAACTGTACTGTGCTGCTGTATGTTCTCTTTCCTCCTGCTCTCTCTCTCCCGCTCCCCCCCTCCCCCTTCAACCCAACCGGTCGAGGCAGATGACTGCCCACCTAGAGCCTGGTTCTGCTCGAGGTTTCTACCTGTTAAAAGGGAGTTTTTCCTTGCCACTGTCGCATAGTGCTTGCTCATGGTGGGAACTGTTGGGTCTCTGTAAATATAAAGAGTCGGTCTAGACCTGC
This sequence comes from Macquaria australasica, assembly GCA_005408345.1. Lineage (NCBI taxonomy): Eukaryota > Metazoa > Chordata > Actinopteri > Centrarchiformes > Percichthyidae > Macquaria > Macquaria australasica. Next base: position 42,802 of record SEMN01001563.1, on the reverse strand, counting down.
TCTACTCGAAAAAGTGCCCTGAGATAACTTTGTTATGATATGGCGCTATATAAATAAAACTGAATTGAATTGAATTAAGAATATTAATACATTGGAATGTCACATTTTTGTCACCACACAACTAAAACAATAAATAAAATGGACTCTCTCGGGCTCAAAACAAAAAAGAAATGTAGGAAACATTAAACATTAAGCACAGTAAACAAAACAGGCAATATCGTGGCCAGCAAAAATTATCAAGGGCATGTCCACATATCGCAATCAATAACGTAATTATCGCGACAGGCCTAGAGTGACACACATACCCAAAATACATTTCCAAACACGTAAAAAACAAACTTTTCTGTGTCTTAATCCTGTATGGACCAGAAATACATGGAACTACAGAAATCGAAATGCTTCTTCCTCATGATTATAAAGTTTTGGATGAATCTAAGAGTGATAGGTCAAGAGTCAGATTCCCAACAGCATTGAAGCAATACACACTCGGCCAGTATGTACTGTTGATTGAGATTGTTGTCTTCCTCTCAGCTACATCTTCAGGCTGAGCTGCACTCATCCGGGCCTGTGGGTAATCGGCTACGTGACAAAAGATGGGAACATCCTGCAGACCATCCCCGATAACAAACCACTCTACCAAATTCTCATTGATGGATACGCACAGGGATTGTGAGTCCCACTACAACACAGTGTCAATGCACCAATTTATACATTTTAGGGTACATTCTTTATACATACGTTTATACATGCATGAGATGGGTAAAAAGAGTAAAACGAGAGCAGAGATTGCCATAATGACTCCAGAATAGCTGTTTATAGTCAGCATATTGAAGGCATGTTATTGTCTTTTATTATGTTAATAAAGAAGGGGGAAAGAAAGTGAAAGTGCCTAACACACAAACTATATCTTACTGATAACATTTCTGTAAAAAGCATTTCTTTGCATTGCCTCTCTCGTAGTGACGAACCCACAAAGAATTATAACCAACTCTGCAGCTTCCCTCAGCTCTTCAGAGCATTTCAGCGTCTTATAACTCATTGTTTAGTGGTATTACAGCTAAGTTAAGTAATTTTATATAACACTGACCTGTGTCAATGAGTTGCTCCCGATGGAGGCCAGCACCTTGCATGGCAGCTCTGTCTCCATCGGTGTGTGAATGTGTGTGTGAATGGGTGAATGAGACCAATCTGTAAAGCGCTTTGGGAACCGTTAAGGATGAAAAGCGCTTTATAAGTGAAGTCCATTTACCATTTTACATTTGCGGTGGTTCTAGATATCTGTTCCCAGATGGTCGTGCACAGAACCCAGACCTAACAGGGCTGTGTGAACCTTCTCCACAGGACCACATCAACGTTACTCAGGTTTGGTCTTGTTTGTTTCTCATTAGTACTACACAAGTAGTACTTGCAGTAGTCACACAGCAAAAGATGCATTAGGCAAATTAGTGCTGCCATGCTATGCTTCAATGAACAGACCGTTGTTCTGCTTGATAGAGGTAGACATAGATTCATCTTAGACAAAAACATTTATTATAAAATTATGAATAAATAAAATCTTGCTGCTGATAATGAATAACAATGAAGGTTGAGAATGTGTAGATTATGATGTTCAATATAAATAACCTGTGCCTCCTCTTCTTCCTTCATCCCTGTAGGAGCAGTATGAGCAGTACTGTGAGACGGGCTCCACTTTCCAGCTTTGTAAGATCTGCGCAGAGAACGACAAGGATGTGAAGATCGAGCCCTACAGGCACCTGATGTGCACGTGCTGTCTGACTGCCTGGCAGGTGAGGTTGCCTACACACTGTAAAGTTTTATTACACTGGTTTATAGCGGCTCTGTAAATCCTCACAGTCAGAAGTCCATTCCTTTGTTGATGCTCTCTTCTCTAACAGAAATTCTGTTTTTGATTCAGGAATTATTTCCAATTGCTTCATTGTTGCCATTTTTCTCTGTCGCTCTTAAGCTAAAGTCACACTTCCTGCTTTTATGTTTGACAGTCACTTGCCCTTTCCAGTTTTTGCCATCAATGTTAAGCGATTGTCAGTAAAACTCAACACTTCTTGTATAGAATTCGAATGAAAACTGCATGAGGTTAGGGTAGTGGGATTATGCCCTGTGAGCATCTTAAAGGCTTTTACTGGAAATAATTGGTGTATCAGTGCATTAGTATTACATGACTGTAGCTCTACTGATGGAATTTGTGCTATGGAATGTACACTATACTGAATTTACCATGTGTTGATCATGGCTCATATGATATATTCAGCATGATATACATATCCACGGCATTATTTCCATAAGTGCAACATCGTAATGTTATACTCGCCACTCTGTTGCTCAGAGTTTCAGAACAGAAATAGTATTCTCGCTTACCAATTCATTAATTCAGAGCAATTTTACTTCCCCATTCTAAGCTCAACTTTCTGCAATGTTAAGCTGCTGTTAATGACATTCAGAACTTTCTGCAGAAGTTCTGTAGTCAATACTCGCTTCTCTTCCTCACTTTCATGTCCGTCTTAAAACAATACCTGCATGCCTGTAGGTAATTTCAAGAGTTATTGGTTGTTGTAATAGTTCTCCTTCTTCATACTGGCTACAAAATCCACAGTCCTCATTCTGTGTAAAAATACATTTTTATAGTTCAAATGAAGCTACTATGAGGCTTCAGCTGTCTGAGTTAAACAAATTAGATGGTATCTTCTAAAGGTATACAATTCCCTCTGTGTGTTAGTATCTCTCTGCGGCAGCTCCAAAAAGAAACACTGTCCGGGGAAACTGAAAGGGGGAATTTTGTTCTAAAAAGACTAACTGTTGAAAATACTCCCTTGATTTGACTAAGTGAGACTGCTGAAGCCTCATATAGGCTGAAATTACAGAATACAGTTTTACACGGAAAGAGGACTGTGGATTTTCCATTGAAGACACGTTATGAAGGGATCTCCTTAGGGATCTCCTAAGGGATATTAGGCAGCAAGTGAACATTTTGTCCTCGAAGTTGTGTTGGAAGCAGGAAAAATGGGAAAGTGTAAGGATGTGAGCAACTTTGACAAGGGCCAAACTGTGATGGCTAGACGACTGGGTCAGAGCATCTTCAAAACTGCAGCTCTTGTGGGGTGTTCCCGGTCTGCAGTGGTCAGTACCTACCAAAAGGAAGGAAAACCGGTGAACCGGCGACAGGGTCATGGGCGGCCAAGGCTCACTGATGCGCATGGGGAGCGAAGGCTGGCCCATGTGGTCCGATCCAACAGAAGAGCTACTGTAGCTCAGATTGCTGAAAAAGTTAATGCTGGTTCTGATAGAAAGGTGTCAGAACACACAGTGCATCGCAGTTTGTTGCGTATGGGGCTGCGTAGCCGCAGACGGGTCAGGGTGCCATGCTGACCCCTGTCCACCGCCAAAAGCACCTACAATGGGCAGTAAGTGAGTAAGTAAGTAAACTTTCTTTATAAAGCACCTTTCAAAACACAAGTTTACAAGGTGCTGTACAATCACAGATTAGTAAAACATTAGAAGGAATAGCAATATAATTAAACAATAAAGGATAGAAATAAAGATAAAATTACAGACCATAAAACATATGTGTATATAAAAGACATGATGACATAAAAGAGAAGCCATAACACTGAACGTAGACACACATTACAGCCCAAAGTGTTTGTGATAGAAGTGAGTTTTTAACAACTTCTTAAAACTCTCCATTGACTCTGCATTTTTTATTACCAATGGGAGACGGTTCCAGAGAGTAGGGGCTACCACTGCAAAAGCTCGGTCCCCTTTAGTCTGTAATCTAGTTTTAGGGACAGCCAAAAGGCCTTGGTCTGAAGACCTGAGGGATCTCACTGATCTCACTTTGTCAAGGGGACACAATAGTTTGGAAATATGGAGTGGGGCCAGCCCATGTAATGCTTTGTAGGTGATTAAAAGAATTTTAAAATCAATTCGACAGTCAATTGGTAACCAATGCAGTGAAGCCAACACTGGTGTGATGTGTGCTCTTTGTCGTGTGTTAGTTAAAAGTCTAACTGTTGCATTTTGCACCAACTGCAGCCGAGACAAGGAAGAGTGATTCAGGGTAGTAAATAGTGCATTACAGTAATCAAGACGGGAGGAGACAAAGGCATGAATAAGTGTTTCTAGATCTTGAAAAGTAAGAACAGTCTTGATTTTGGCAGTGTTTCTCAGTTGAAAGAAAGATTGGACCACTTTCTTTGCAAGTAAATCAAAAATCATGTGTTGGTCAAAGTAAACTCCCAGGTTTCTAGAAGCTTGCCTAACATTTGCTGCTAGATGACCAATACACTGATGAATGTTAGCAGATGTGCTCTCAGGGCCAATAATAATGACTTCAGTTTTGTCAGGGTTTAGTTGTAGGAAGTTATGTGACATCCAGTCCTTGATAGCTGTAGAGGTAGAGATGCTTGCTAAACATTGTTGCAGACCAAGTACACCCCTTCATGGAAACGGTATTCCCTAATGGAAGTGGCCTCTTTCAGCAGGATAATGCGCCCTGCCACAATGCAAAAATGGTTCAGAAATGGTTTGAGGAACACGGCAACGACTTCAAGGTGTTGACTTGGCCCGTTCCTAAACCTACAAATACCCTTTCACTTCACTTTTCACTCTCTGTCTCTCTCTCTCTCTTTGTCCCAGCACTGAGGTGGTTGACAGTGACTCTGAGGACCAAGTCTACGAGTCCATGTGTAACATCCAGGCCCAGGCTGGTTCCTCTGAGACGGCACAGGCCGCTGACCTGGGTAACATTCACACCTAATTATCACTGTCCTAAGGAAAAATAAAGGGGAATATTTTACTCTGAAACTTTAATCTTCTTATTCTTATTCTTGTACCAGTATTAACATGTCACCAATAAAAGGACTTGAATACATTTATACACAATATTGTGTATTCTAGCTAGCAATAATTTGCTAAAGTTTCTTGAAGAAGCACCCTAATATTTTGGATAATACATATTGATTGCGGTTTCCCATACTCTTTTTGAATTTATGTCATATAAAGATAAAAATATCAGTGTAAAATGTAAGCTGTGTCTTGGTGTTTATTTCACATCTGTTATATTGCATTGTAGTACATCGTAGAGTGTATACTGATGTTTGTTTTTCAGACCCTCAACATTCACCTGTGGTCTCCCAGGACGAGCAGGAGGAGACCAGTGTGGAGGATGTTTACGAGTATGACTGTCCCCGACCGGTCGTCCCTCCTGCCCCCACCAGAAGAACGGTGTCAGATATCAGCGGCCCCTCAGCTGAATTCAGCACTCTCAGCATAGACAGTGCAGTAGAAGTAAGTATGTATTGGTACAAATTGTTCTGTGTTTGTCTACAACATCTGCTGTCTTAAAGCAAAATTATTTTAAGATGATCTCTTTAGTGAAAAATCATGTTGTTTACCTGGTAGTTCTCATGCTGATAGTAAACAAACATAAAACAAGATGTGTGAAGCCCACAGCTAATTTCCAGCAAACTGGTAGGTTGTTGTTCTGTCTTTTGATAATACCTAGTATCCAGCCATCACTGTTTTTACAACCTATCACTCATTATAGTGTGATCCATGCTTAAGTCTTACCATAAATCATAAATATACAATATACTAAGGAGCATTAACTATCTGTGTTCATTTCTCTGATAAAAAAGTTGACCAACAAAAACCTCCATGTTCCCTCAGGTACTTGAACCCAGCACAATGTTTCCCACGTTCTCTGACTATTGTCCACTTACCTGTGTGTTTGCAGGTATGTTTGCAGCAGGTGTTGACCCAGAATGTCCCCCCAAACCTCTCCCCTGGAGAGCCAACTCCGACCGAAGGCCTCGGCCTGTAAACCGTGAATTTCCTGCTCCATTGCCAGACCTCCCTGGTCCCTCCTCCTCCTATGCACCCTTCCCTCCTCCTCTTCCTCCTGTAGGCCCTGGAAGCCTGGCCCTGAACGGGGAGATCGAATGCCTGGTGTCCCAAGGCTACCACATCCAGGACATACAGAAAGTCCTGATGATCGCCAAGAACATCCTGCGCAAGTTTGTCACACAGTACTTTCCTGCAGGGCCACAAGTACTTGCCAAAAGGCTTTACTCTGAGGAGTAATGCTGCGTTCACATCATATCAGAAGTTGCAGACGAACTACATCATCTGCAAGTTCAAGTCATTGAAATACTTGCATCCAAAGTCATTTGTAAGAATGAACAGACTGTAACAGGTATTACAGTCGCAGTGCAGTGTTGCAGGGCTTCATGTCATACGTGTCAGCTCCCGGTTCAATGATGGTTCTATAAAGAAATAAAAGTTTAATGTGGTCTGACACTGAAGGCTGGTTTAATTACTCAAAAGCTTCTGTATACTCTTGATAGTTTCTTACTAAAACGCAAAAGGACTTTAACATGTGCTGTTAGATTCTCTTAGCTCAGCATCACACTGAGAAATCAGACTGCAGGGCTTTACATTGAGCTCTAAAGCAAAAAACAAAACAAACTGAAGGTTGTCATGTGGACGAATGAACAGATGCTAAAGGACACGTAGGGGTGACAATATAATATCAGTGATGTGGACGAACGCTAACTCACGACCCTTTTGCACAGAAACATTTTCATTCATATTGTTACCCTCCTTGCATTATATTTACAAACAACCACTATATTTAATATTCTAAGAGCAGTTTTGCTTCCCCAGGCCCATTCACCTCCTCCAATTTCAAACTCTGGAGATGTCTATTTCAGTTAGAATAATCCACCCATCACACTATATATCACAGTCCTGGACGGTTATATCGTGCTCAGCAGTTCATAACATTTGTCGCAGGATGAATGTTGAAAATACCAACTCACCGGCTGGTACGCAACCTTCTAAGCAACTTCTAAGATATTAGAGCTGAAATTATTAATCAATGAGTTGATCGACAGAAAAGTAATCTGCAACTATTATGATAATAATAATATTCATAAGTATGTTTTCGTTAGTGTATTATCACCTGAAAATAAGAATTGTTGTGTTTTTGTTACCTTTTGTTACTCTTCATGTCTTTGAGGAAACTGGAGCCCGTCATGTTGCACTGCCATGTTTCTATGGTAGCCAAAAACGGACAAACCAAACACTAGCTCTAGAGAGGGCCTTTCACGGGTTTTGTGGCCACCAGATGTTCTGCTACACGCTTGAAAGGGGAGGGTAAGCGGAGGGGGTTATCAGTTGGCAACCTCACCGCTAGGTGACACTAAATCCTACAAGCTGGTCCTTTAAGTCAGTTTCTTTTAGGCGAAAATAAAAATGAAAACCTCTAAAGTTGTGGATTTCACTCAGGCTTTTAGATTAATAACGAGCAGTTGTCACTCCCAGTCATCACACCCATACTTTTATGGTACATCAGTGGCATCCGTAGCTACATGAGGGCCTGTATATTAACCCTGCCAAAGGATCATGGGCAAGTATGGAAAAGATGGATATTTTCAATTCAATTCAGTTTTATTTATATAGCGCCATATCATAACAAAGTTATCTCAGGGCACTTTTTCGAATAGAGCAAGTCTAGACCGACTCTTTATATTTACAGAGACCCAACAGTTCCCACCATGAGCAAGCACTATGCGACAGTGGCAAGGAAAACTCCCTTTTAACAGGTAGAAACCTCGAGCAGAACCGGGCTCAAGGTGGGCGGTCATCTGCCTCGACCGGTTGGGTTGAAGGGGGAGGGGGGGAGCGGGAGAGAGAGAGCAGGAGGAAAGAGAACATACAGCAGCTCAATACAGCATAGATATGGTAATGGCATTGATGTTAACACCAATGGAAACAACACTAAGAGCAACATTATAATAGCAATACTAATAACAACAGCAACAACAGCAATAGCATCAGCGGGTGCAGAGCAGGAGCACGGGGGCAGCAGGCGGCAACCACAGACAAAGACTCCACAGCTCAGGAGAACTGAAACACCAGAAAGCAACAGAAGGGAGGGAGAGAGAGAGAGGAGAGAAACACAACGGGAAGAAGCTGGATTAATAACAAACATTGATGGGATATGAGGTATTACCAGATGGAGAGGAAGAGGGAGAAAGGGCTCAGTTACATCATGGAGATCCGGCAGTCTGGGCCCTATAGCAGCATAACTAAGGGGCTCAGGGTCACCCTGAGTCCAGCCCTACTATAAAAGCTTTATCAAAGAGGAAAGTCTTAAGCCTACTCTTAAATGTGAGGAGGAGTTGTCCGCCTCCCGTTACACAAACTGGGATCTGGTTCCACAGGAAGGCTTGATAGCTGGCTCTGGCTCCCATTCTGCACTAGAGACTCTAGGAACCACAAGGAACCCTGCATTCTGGGAGTGCAGTGCTCTAGTGGGGTAATAGGGTACTATGAGGTCTTTAAGATATGATGGTGCCTGACCATTTAGGGCTTTGAAGGTGAGGAGAAGGATTTTAAATTCTATTCTGGATTTTACAGGGAGCCAGTGTAGAAAAGCTAATATTGGAGAAATATGATCTCTTTTTCTGGTTCTTGTCAGTAAACATGCCGCAGCATTCTGAATCGGCTGGAGAGTCTTAAGGGATTTATTGGGGCAGCCTGATAATAGAGAGTTGCAATAGTCCAGCCTAGACGTAACAAATGCATGGACTAGTTTTTCTGCATCTTTTTGAGATAGGATGTGCCTGATTTTTGCAATGTTACGTAAATGAAAAAAGGCAGTTCTTGAAGTTTGTTTTATTTGGGAGTTAAAGGACATATCCTGATCAAAGATAACTCCATTTCTACAATAAGATAAAAAAAGAAGAAGAAATAGCTTCATTTATAATTATTAATATTATTAACATAAACACACAACACAAACACTGAGCGTTTTTTCATGTTAGACTTAAACACTGACAGTGATGGACAGGCTTTGATAGAGGGGACTAGTGCTGGTATTCAGTTACTCTGATTATAGCCTAACTATCAACATTGTAAGTAACTGGAGACAAAACATTATTTTCTTCTCCACATAGATCATAAACCCTTGAATATAAAAATGAGTCATCGGTTGAGAGATGTAAACTTTATACGGCTTTTTATCCAGAAAAAACGCTGCTCCCCCGTTTACTTGTGTTTGTTTACAGGCCAGTTTGCCCTTTCCAACATGGTGGATTCGTTGACCTATGGCAGCAACGTTTTGAAGCTGTCACTGCGGCGTCTATGTATAAATGTCTATGCTGCAGACCCTCAACATCTGACGGGGGACTAGTTGTATGGTATTGTGGACATGGTAGGTTCGTATAGCCTATTTAGCCCCTCAGTCCAGGTTGTCAACTGGCCATGAATTAAAACATGGTTTATGTGTCTTTATGGCAGAATTTTGGAATCCACATATACAGTACGTCGGCCCTTAAATTACAGAAATGCCAAAGATACGTTTACAGTAGCCTAACTTACAAACAGGTGTTCATTCAACTTCGATTTTGAGGATGTAGTTGGTGGGGGAGCAGTTGCTTTGAATTCAACTATATTGTAAGGTGTTCTTTAATATTTGGTCCCTCCACTCCCATGAATGTACAAGAGATGACAAAATATAAGGTTTACCATATATAGTAACTCAAACAGCCACAAAAATCATTCACCATTTTATTACATTGTACAGATGTTCATGTTGTTTTGTCCTGCGTCTATATGAGGACAGATTTGATTCCATTTTCCATCAAGTATAAAGTGGTGTTTTCCATGTTGCCTCAAAGTGTTGCACTTTTATTTGTGGTTTGACAGAAAAGACTGACGTATTAGTAGTCTGGTCTGGAGAAGTCTGTGCACCAGACAATGTGTTACTATAAATTACTAATCACTAATGTCAATACAATTTGTCCACATGTTGTTTTATTTAACTGAAATCTGTTTATATCTGGTTGATGCAGTTGCAGATGATTGCAAGTGACACAAAGCTACGTTTCTGACTTTGTTACTGAAACAAATAAACAAATAAACTGGCGTGCAATGATGTAATTGATCTCACAGCATGGAGCTGTAGTAATGTAAGATTTTGAATGACATTGCGTTTGTCAGGTCCTGCCAGGCATTAAGCTCAAGGTGAAGCTGTGAATCTTGTGGTTTTGAAGCTGTGTGATTCTCTCAAAAGGAGACTTTCATGGCTGTGAAATTACATGTGAAACGGTACAAAGCTCTAGTGGAAGTTCAGATTCACACAGATCTATCTTGGCAGCCCATGTGGAACATGTTTTAGGTGTATATCAGCTTGAGAGTTGGCAATTTGAAGAACTATGTGACTTTCTTTTAGTTCCTTTTTGATGTTGAAATAAACACAGTTTACACAAAACTTAAAATATGTCTTTGAGTGTGATTTAACTCTATTGTGCTGTGTGTAGGTGCTGGACGTTGGTGACAAGTTCACAGAGGAGGAGAAGATGACCAGTATATGGTGGAAGCAGCTGTCAGCGGGGGCCATGGCAGGCGCCGTGTCCCATACAGGAACCGCCCCGCTGGACAGGATAAAGGTGTTCATACAGGTGCATTAAAACTTTACCGGTTGTCTGTCATCCCTTCTCTCGGATGCTCTTCATAAATCACATTTTGAATATTATTCTGATATGTTTTTTTGGTTACAGCAGTCATGAAATTTACTCCTCAAAGGCTGACGTACCTTTCAGACCAAACAAAAACATGGTTTAATCAAAGCAGGGTGCAGAGTATTTACTGAACAGTGGTAGTGTGTTTATAGTAATATGTTGTGAGTGTGCCATCAAAATAGGATAATCCCAAATATGATCATACTTGTGTTGTTAACTGAAATAGCACAGAATTACAGTAGAATGTGAAGATACTGTTCCAATAGATAATATGGCAAAAATGAGAATAATTCCCTCATTCAATTGTATTTTACATATTTTTCATGCTGTCTCTACTACTACATACATGTATTAACTTTCAATTGCATGTTTTCTTTTATGTACAGGTGCATGCCTCCAAGAGCAACAAAATCAGCCTGGTTGGTGGTTTAAAGCAAATGTTAAATGAAGGAGGCTTGATGTCTCTGTGGAGAGGAAACGCTATAAACGTACTGAAGACTGCACCTGAGACTGCCATTAAATTCATGGCCTATGAGAAGGTAAATCCATTTCAGCACTGATACACCTCAGGCTTTGTGCTTGACATATTCATACAATGTATCATCCTGCAGCATGTCACTGTTGGTGTAACGTTATAATACCAAAGATGATAATATTGATGTATACTCAGATTTATGTTTAAGACACACCAAGATGCATTTTCTGCTGAAGTTGATTTCTACTGACCCCAACAGTCTTTCTCAATTTCAATAGTCATGCACCCTCTCTCCCCCTCAGGGGAGGGACGGGGCCCCCTCGCGCTGTCGACCAGGGCGGACTGTCCTCAGGGCAGGGACTGGCTCACGTAAAAGGCGTCAGGGGTCTGCGGCAATGTCGGCAACCCACCCGACCCGTTTTCATACAATTGTTCCTGTGTTTCATTAGTATAAGAAACTGCTGTCCAGTGAACCAGGGAAGATCAAGACCCACGAGAGGTTCATGGCTGGATCGCTGGCTGGAGCCACAGCACAAACTGCCATCTACCCCACAGAGGTGAGCAGAGGTGGAGGCATTTACAGGTGTATCTGTATTTTTGTTTAATATCTGAGTATTAAGAATGGCATCAGGTGAGAGAAAATGTATTTTCATATACTTATCCATCCATCCATCCATTTTCTATACCGCTTATCCTCTTAGAGGGTCGCGGGGGGCTGGAGCCAATCCCAGCTAACATTGGGCGAGAGGCGGGGTACATTTTCATATACTTATGATGATGATATATGTACAGACAGTAGGGAGGTGGATTAGACTGCAGAAGTTTATTTTGATCTTTTGAACTGCTTGTGCTCAAACTGAATGAATAAATGTTTGGGAAAGAAATTGAATCCAAAGTGGACATTCAGCTTAATAAGGGGAGTGACAAAGTGGAATAAAGCCAAAAAACATTCACAAATTGTTCAGCTTCAGGCAGACTGAAGGCTACCTCCTTGTTGTTAAGCCTCAGCTGCTGGCTGCTACAAAGTGTCAGTCAAAGTGCCGCCTGGTAAAGAACGGCCTAACTGTCCCTGCAGGTGATGAAAACCCGTCTGTCCCTGAGGAAGACTGGACAGTACTCAGGAATGATTGATTGTGCCCAGAAAATCCTGAAGGAGGGAGTGAAGGCATTTTACAAGGACTACATTCCCAGTACTCTGGGCATCATCCCCTACGCTGGCATAGATTTGTCAGTGTACGAGGTACATGGTGATGAATTATTCTCATGTGGAAAACGTAGATAAAAAGCCCCCATTTCCATATGCAACATCATCTGTCATTAAAAACAGTGAAGGGTTCCCACTTGGTATGTCCTATGGGGGTCACATATTGATTTTGTGAAATATGATACATCCTTTCTCGCACACAAACACTTTCCTTTCCTCACCAGAGCTTGAAGAACTTCTGGTTGTCCCACTACGCCAAAGACACGGCCAACCCCGGTGTTCTGGTGCTACTCGGCTGTGGCACCATGTCCAGCACGTGTGGCCAGCTACCCCCTGGCTCTGATCCGCACCAGGATGCAGGCACAAGGGACAGAGAACCAAACCTCATTCAAAATTCTTCCAATTTTTAATTTAGCACTGTTGGCATTTACCCAATGCTTCCATGATATTATACAGAGGGACTTGAAGTGAAGTGTAGTAAATCGTTTCTAAATATTTCACAGTTGGTGGATGATTTTCTTAGTACAGAAGTAAATCAGTTGAGCAGTGAATATTATATTATTGGTAGAGAAATAACCATTGAAAAGCACATTCTGTAGCTAAAGTAAAGATTGAGTAAACATTACATTAAAGCAGCTATAATTAAGATTTCTATATCATGATAACACATCACATAACTACTTGTATGTGAAAGATAATTATTACCTGCCTAAATCAGTAGTTCCCTGTAGCTCTACTGAGCTTTATAGCGTATTTCAGCTCATTGTTATGGTGTTCTGGCCTGCAACTTTACTGTTTTGGTAAAAAACCCACTTTACACTACCTGTCAAGCATCAAACAATAGTCAAACAAAATTAGCAACTAGTTTGTGAACACAGTGGAGCATTTAGCAGCTACGAGGCCAGATATGTCCCTCTGGAGTTATTGGAGACTAACCCTAACCCTTGTCCTAACCTAACCCAGAATCCCTGAGTGGACACCTAAAAGATCGCTTCATCTCTCTGATGATGATAGTGAGGAAAAGTTAGTTTCCCTATTAAAGACTCAGGATCATGCCCCAATCCAAAATGGCTACAATTGTTTCATGGCTTAGATGACAGCCGTAAAGCTAGTAGTTTTTGATATGGAGTCCAGATAACACAGAAGAGGAAGAACAAGTCACACAGACCTGATTCAGAACTGTTTGGAAATGTCATTTAATCCTGTTTTTTCTGTTTTTTATTTGTAGACTTCAGTAGAAGGGACAGGCCAGTCCCTCCTTTGGTCCACTTGGCTTCCCTGACCTATAACTCACCAAGGGGGTTTCGAAGCGAAAATGCTGTCACCTAGCTGCTGGATGCCAAGGGGAAAACTGGGCTGATTGAAATATTGTCTCTGGCCACTGAAACTGATATTGCAAATATGTAATCCTGGTGATAGATCTTGACAGATTGTAGTTAAAACAAGTGGGACATTTAACAATCATATTATATCATATTATTATGACGAGTGCAGTATGATATTTCCTTTAGCTTTGAGTTCGATGTTATTAAACTGTTTGTTTAGGAGAGGAAGCCAAAATGTCAGGGTGACCTGCATTGGGTCAGGTTTGGAACCAAGGGTACTTGCCAAGAACAATTTAGGATGTTTGGATCACAAGCTGGAACATGTAAACACACGTTCTTGTAAGGACAACTGATGGGCAAGAGAGGTGAGGGAAAACCCCTGGCTTTCCAAGAAATTGTTAAGAGAGAATTGAAGTTGTGTAACACTCTAAATCGACCTAGCAACAACTGTTGTAACTGATGGAAGGAATAATCTTATTGGTTGGTAAACAGCAAAGGGCAGTGTTTTGGTCCCCTAGAGGAACGGTGATTACAATATAAAATCTGGTGTTTGATGTACAACCTTGGTTCTGTTCGTCTGCAGACAATCTTGAACTTGTTTCTTTTATTTGAATAAAAAGACTGTGCAAAATGCAGACGAACATCTCTGAGTTTTTCTTTTCCACTACAACAGTAGACAGTGTAAATAAAGGTATATCTTCAAACAATCACACTAAGCAGATTTTCAAACGTAGTGATGTGGATGCCAGAAGTTCGAGTGTACTTGAACGTCTCAATTAATACCACCTGCGCAACGCCAGAGCACCGTCATTCTGACTTCCTTCGTGGTGACTAATGGTTGGTATTTCTCTTAACGTCGAAACATTATATATACAGTTTTGTGTTTTAAATTGACACAAAATGAGGTTATGGCTAATACAAAGTTCACACATTATGGGGGAGAAGAAAGAGGGTCTTTGTCCACATATTTAGATAGTGTATTTAGCGTTAGCTCAATTGTAGCAAGCTAAGCTGGCGCCGCTAACGCTAGCATTGCTAGCAGCGATGTGTCTGTTGATAGCCCAACGGAGTTCAGATTTATTCCCTTGCCACAGCACAGCTAACCCGAGGTTGAGGTGTCCCCGGTAAAACAACTACACAGGGTGGCTAACCCGCTTTAAACAGGAATTTACACCCAGCGTTAATTCAAAGAGAACATACAGCAGCACAGTACAGTTCACATAGGGATGTAAAGTAATAGTTGTGGTAATGGTATTGATGATAACACCAACAGAAATAATACTAAGCAATATTATAATAGCAATACTAATAATAAGAGCAATAACAGTAATAGCAGCAGCGGGTGCAGAGCAGGAGCACGGGGGCAGCAGGTGGCCGCAACCATAGATCCAGACTCTACAGCTCCGGAGGCAGAAATTCCTGCAGAAAGCAACAGAAGGAGAGAGGGAGAGAGAGAGAGGAGAGAAAGCACACAGCTATGGGAAGAAGCTGAATTAGTAACAAGCATTGATGGGATATGAGGCCGTACAGATGGAGAGGAAGAGGAGGAGAGAGGAGCTCAGTGCATCATAGGAAGTCCCCCGGCAGTCTAGGCCTATAGCAACATAACTAAGGGGGGGCTCAGGGGTCACCCGAGTCAGCCCTACTATAAGCTTTATCAAAGAGGAAAGTCTTAAGCCTACTCTTAAATGTGAGGAGGGGGTCCGCCTCCCGTACACAAACTGGAAGCTTGTTCCACAGTGTGTGTATTTATTTATGTATACACATACACATCAGCCACTGCGTAATATTACACACAGCTGGCACAGCGTGGATACCTTCATGAACTCTCCGGGACTTAACTGTTAACTGACCTTGTGAGCTTTTCTGACTCTGTGAGCTTCACAGTTTATACAGCGACATCATGAACAGCAGCGGAACCACGGAGTCCAAATGTGTTATTGTGCCGCAGAATTACAACCAGCACCAGTAGCCATGTCTTTGGTCACATTTTCTGTGTTGATCCTCACCTTTCAATATGTAAACATGAAAATACATTTTACAAGTAAAATCAGAGACCCCCCATATTTCACACACTGGTTTACAGTATATATAAAATATTCAGGTGAGGCTAGAATTATCATACAGGTGAGGGCTACTGTGGCATTTTACATTTGGTGAACAATGGAAAGACAGCCTTGCGTTACATAGGACAGCTGATATCTCATTCCCTCCTTTATATGGAAATATGGCAACTTTGAAATGGCTGGAAAACTTCGGTAATCCTGGTTAAGGTCATGGCTTATTGATTATAGAATACAGTATGGATGTTTGCTGGTACTTTCAGACTTTGTTTACAATTTCTAATCAACTTCAGTGCTTTGTCTTTGAACACCGGAGCTCATAACTTTGTCATTGTTTTTCAGTGTGATATGCCTCAAGGACCCTGGAAAGAACATTGTTGTTAAAAACCGGGGCACTAAAAATGACACCTAAATCCAATTGTTGGCTGTTCTTTTTCTCTGTAGGTTTGAGAGGTTCCCTCCTGTTCCAGGGGCTAAATGAGCTGGAGCTTCCTTACACGACTGTTGGACAAGATTTCCAACCATTCCACCTTCGTGGGCAAAATCTGGCTCACCTTGCTCATTGTCTTTTGCATCGTGCTGACAGCTGTCGGGGGCGAGTCAATCTATTCTGATGAACAGAGTGTGTAACACACATCAACCGGGTTGTGAGAATGTGTGTTACGATGCATTTGCGCCGCTATCACATATTCGCTTCTGGGTGTTTCAGGTGATTATGATCAGCACCCCCACCATCATGTACCTTGGCTTTGCTATGCATAAGATTGCCCACATGGAGGACGATGACTACCAGCCTCGAGGCAGGAAGAGGATGCCGATAGCGAGCTGTGGTGTCAACCGGGACTACGAGGAGGCAGAGGATAATAGGGAGGAGGACCCCATGATCCAGGAAGAGATTGAGCCAGAAAAGGAAAAGGATGTTGTGGAGAAGCCTAGCAAAAAGCACGATGGATACCATCACATCAAGCGTGATGGCCTGATGAAGGTTTACGTGCTTCAGCTGCTGTCACGTGCCATCTTTGAGGCCTCATTCCTGTTTGGTCAGTATGTCCTTTATGGACTGGAAGTGATACCATTGTACGCATGCACGTGCCCTCCTTGCCCACACACAGTGGATTGTTTTGTCTCACGTCCTTCAGAGAAAACAATCTTCCTGCTCATCATGTATGCTGGCAGTGCCTTGCGTCTGCTCTTCACCGTGTTGGAGATCCTTCACCTTGGCATCAGCGGGATTCGGGACTGCTTTTGTTCACCGTGGCCTTGGCCTCCCACCCCCTGTCATGCAGCCCTGGCCAGCCAGAGATCCTCCATCTGCCGGCAGCCCTCTGCCCCTCCAGACTACCACACAGTTCTGAAGAAGGACCAATCAGGAAAGATGGGCTTCAAGGATAACCTGGGAGACTCAGGTCGCAAGTCGCTAAGTGACAAGGCTTCATAGACACCAAGAACTGGCCCAGCAGCATGTGGATATGGCTTACCAGAGTAAGGAGGGCAACACAGTAATACTTGAGACACCAGCCTGTCTGAAGATCCAAAGTGCTAACAAACTACCGTCTCGCAGCAAGAATGGTTAAGGTTAACACGTACATCTCCTTCAGGGAAGCTATTGTTTTTTTTTTACATATTTTTATTTTGAGACTTATAGCTATTTGTCAGAGTTTGTCCTCTGTTAGAAGTTCACAGTGAGTGCATCTCAAGTTTGCCTTAGACCTTAACTGGAACTCTGTTTTATGGCATTTTGTTAAGGTATGGCCAAGCCAGTTGTAGCGCAAAAAACATGTTTAAACTGTAAGAATCTTGAAGTAAGTGAGGAAGTGAATCACTGAGCAAGTGCTTGTAGCAAACATAAGGTTAACAGTGTTCACAGTTCCCCGCCCTGGCGACGCTATGCCGTCTGGGGCGCACTGAGGACAGTCCGCCTCGGATCGACCTGTTAAGTTATTGTCATGCTGATGCAGACTTTTTGAGGTGTTAATTTTCATACAAAGGTTTCTTTCAAGTGTATCACTTATTTTATTTTTTGATTGTGATAATGTTGACACAGCACCATGGTAACTGGAACACACTGGGTAATGCTTGAAAAACATGTAACTCTTGATATTGTCTTGTATTGTTTAAACATGTAATTGATACTGTTCTTTATTTTTCTATTAGTTTTGAGTATTGTGGTGTTGAAAAGAGGCTCTTGTCACTGTGCCTTTTTACAGTTTTACCATTATACCAAGAATGACATTCGCTGCTGTCTTAGCTCCTTGAAGCGCTTAACAAGAGAGCTAATCGCCTCTGTTGGGAGTTGTTAAATTTGACTATGAAGTGAAAATTTGAATCCAGTCGGCGGCCCGGCCAGCTTCTGCTCCTGATTCCCGGTTGGCGGTCTGGCCGACTTCTGCTCTCCAGTCGGCGGCCCGGCCAGCTCCTGCCCCCCAGACCCGGTTGGCGAACCAGCCGACATCGGTTCCAGTTCCCGAGTCGGCAGTCCGGTCGCTTCTGGATCTGAACCAATCAATAGCAACCCAAATCGCTCAGGTAACCAACAAAATCTCTATTCTATTAAGCACAATGTTTTTAAAATAGTACAATGGAGCCTACCAGGACCACGGAACGCATGTGGCTGCGGCTAACTGTGTGTAGCGTGGAGGGTGGGGTGCTTAAGTGTGGGTCCGCCGGTTCGACCGGTGGGCAAGGTACCGTGTGTAGGCCCCGGAGGTGGTGGTGGTGGTGCCTTTTGTGGAGCTCGGCTCCACGGATGTGGCTGTGTTAGACTGAAGCTAACGGCCTGAGCCTCCGACAGAGGAAATACGCATGGCTGTTTGTGGCTTTCTGGTCCACGGATGTGGCTGTGTTAGACTGAATCTAACGGCCTGAGCCTCCAACGGAGGAAATACGCACAGCTGTTTGTGCTCTGCTCTGCTCCGGCGAGGGCCGGCCGTTCCTCCGTCCCCGCGGGTCCGCATCTACGGCAGCGGAGGGCGGGTGAAGTGAGTAAGCAGGAGACCGACCAAACGGTTTATAAGATTCATTAAGACAACAGCGGCAAAAGCAAACAAACTTTATTCATTTTAAATCCTTTATTGTTGTATCATTATTGCTGGTAGAGTCTTTTTTTTCTGGCCCCAAGCGCTGCTCTCCTGGTCCCGCGGGACCACCCCTGGTCACGGGTTACGTGAGCCCCCCCCCCGGCTCCCGGCACGACCGTCGATCCGAGGCGGACTGTCCTCAGTGCGCCCCTGACGGCATAGCGTCGCCAGGGTGGGGACGGGCTCACGTAACCCCGGTGGAAAATGGCAAAAAAGGGGGGAGCGAAGGTGGGATCCCGGGCCCCGCGGGGTCGGGCGTACCACCAGCCCGCCCGCAAGCGAGCGCGATAAGACCCGAAAGATGGTGAACTATGCCCGAGCAGAACTGTCGAACTTTGACCCCATTTTTGGGACCGGTATAAGGGAATAAGCAGGAGACCACTCTGATTAAACCAGTTAATAAGGTTTGTTAAGACAACCGTGTGTGTGAGAGTGTCTGTGTGTGTTTTCAAGAAGAGGACATTTCATCACTCTCCTTTGCCTCTGCCGCTAGGGTCTTCTTTCTGGCCCTGAGCGCTGCCCTCTTGGCCCTGCAGGACACCGGCATCTGTGGAGGAAACACAAAAACACCCGGTGAGAGAAGCATTACAATCGGGCCTCAACTTTATACAGGACAAAATAGACCGATGCCTACGCTTTCTGTCCTTTGAGGAGAAGGCGTCTCCTGACCGGACTCCTCAGAGCCGTCCTCCTCTTCCTCACTCGTAGAGGTGGTACAGGGTCTCCTGCGGGTGGTGGTGGTGGTGGTGGCGGATGTTGAGGCGGAGGCTGCAGGGGTGCCGGAGGACGCAGCCTCCTCAAAATGACAGTGCATCTGCCTGGACTGCGCCACGTCCAGGTTCAAAGCGTAAAACTTGTCCGCCGTGGAGGTGTTATGGCACATGAATGTCGCCATCTTGTCTCTGACCTCCGCTGAATGCACGTTTTTGGCCTGGAGACAGTGGAGGAGAGGGACTCAGAAAGATCGCTACTACCGGCAAAGTTTGAACTGCAGTACCGCTGTGACACAGCATGGCTCACTTGCCCGGCAAGCCCATCTCTGCCCAGGCACCCTGCATGTATCGGACCAGGTTCCTTGCCAGCCCTTTTCCAGCCGCGAAGAACACAAGATCCAACGTAGGCCGGCAGCGCTCGCGCAGCTCCAGCCACATCTCCAGCCACTCGTATTCTTCGAAAATCTGGGCCGCCCCGAAGTCCCTACTGGTCTTGTGGTTGCTGACCTGCAATGCGGAGGGGAAAAAAAAACATTTAGACGCCCCATCAGACCAAACTCAAATTTCGGGCACACGTCGGTGGAGACCCTCGTACTTACAGAGACCACGAAGCCCTCGGAGGACTGGCTGGCGGTCCTCGCGGCCTCCACTTCCTCCACCGTCATGTTGGTCAGGACTCCGGGGCGGTGGCCATAGATGCAGGCCACAAACGCCGAGAAGTATCCGTAGAACTTATATCTCAGCGCTTGTGACCCGTCCTTCTTCATTTCATCTGAGAGGAGGACATGAGAAAAAAGAAAAGAAAAAAAATACGGCGTCATCACCTCGGAGGAAGAGAGGAGGAAGAAGACGGGAGAATAAAAAGAAGAAATCCGCAGGTACGGACCCCGGGACCCGGACCTTGGACCCCATCCGACTCCCGCTGCTCCGGCATAGTACTGGACCCACACCCACACGGGTTAAACCGTCAGTTACGCACACCTACCCAGCAGTGCGGGGATTTTGGCCTTGGCCATGTCCCGGCACTTCTTCAGGCTATCCCTGGAGACGACCTTCGCCATCTTGTCTGCCTTCACTTGCATCTGGTGCAGGACCACCTTCTTTGTGATGTTGGCCAGGGCCGATTTGACAGCCCTGACCACACCGGTCAGCTGGGCCTGGGACAGGCGGCAGAGGGGAGGAGGGGTCTCCTTCATATATTTGAGGAACTGGTACACGCTCCTCAAATAGATGTTTGCGGTTGTGACGGTCTTGTCCGTAATCAGGAGATGGGAGGACCATCTGTTAAATAAAAATTTTTTTTTAAAAAAGCACAAGGTTGGACATGGTCATGGATCACGGGCCAGGCAGCAACCTGAGAAATGATCAGGATAGCCAGCCACACTCACTTACTTTCTGATCTGGGTCCCGTCATCCAGAAACAACCAGCTGCATAGGTTGCGTTTTCCCGTGGCCATGAAATAAACAAAAGACTTCACGTGGCTCACCTTGGAGTAGGCGTTTTCGAGAATCTTGGTAGAAGGGCAGATTCCCTCCTGGTAATGTTGGTAATCCTCCAAGTAACTTTCAATGTATTTGGGTAAGATCAGATGGCGCAGACCCGGCATTCTTACACTACTTTGGAAGAGCCTGCGCACGACTCCTTCCTTCGGTCTTTTGGTCAGCGATGGCCCACTGGACTCCCCCTCCTCGCCCGATCCTTCCTCCTCCTCCTCCTCCTCCTCCTCCTCCTCAGCCCCAGCCCGCTCTGTCTCCTCCGCGGCCCGCTCTGTCACCACGCCGGACCCGGTCGTTCTGCGACTGGAGACGGCCTGTGACAGCCGCCTGTATTTTTGCCGGAGGTCGGCCAGTTCCATAACCAGCCTCTGGTTCTCCTTCCACCTCTCCGTGCATCCCGGGTCGCTGCACGTGGGTGGCCGCGGCTCTTCCTGCACCCCGCCTGCCAAACGCGCGTCATCGCCCTCCTCACGTGCCACCAGGTCCAAGCCGGAGACCATGGCAGGTGAGGGGTTCTTGGCACGGAGCGCAGCCAGGAGGGCGATAGTTTTATTTCTCCTTACCCTATTTAAGTGGACCTCCGCCTCTTCTTTGCTGAGCTCCGGGTGGCTTTCCCTCAGGTGCCTGTCCAGTCTCGTGCTTTTGTACACGCATCCCGAGACCGAACAGGCAAGGTCCCAAACGGGAACACTTATGACATTTGGGGCGACGCCCAATTCAAATGTGCGCTAATTGTCAGCCCGCACCCTAAGTGTGGGAAGGGAAGTCGGGCTGGTGGCAGCGGATCCGCCCGGCAGATCTCCCAAGTGGTGAATCACGTCCACAGCCAGCTCCAGGGTGAGCCATGAACGCTGGCTCTATCCTTTGCGCATAACACTGAAGCCCCCCCCCCCCGCTGAATTAAATTTAAAATAAAATAAAATAAAAATCACGGTCCTCCATAGGCCGTTGCTCGGCGAGGTTTACGCAGAGGAACGCACACTCTCTGCCGGGAAGGCTAAGCTGATGTGCCCCTGAAATCTCTGGAGCTGGTGAATCATGTCCACAGCCAGCTCCAGGGTGAGCCATGAACGCTGGCCCCTCGCGATTTCGTTCGGGAAACCGCTTGACGTTTGGCGTGCTGACAAACGGGGACATATTTGTTTCACAATTGTCAAATTGGTCACCAGCGTTGAGGCAAAGTGGCCCGGGTCGGTCCATGACTCCCAGATCTTCAGGGAGTCTGCACTGTGCCACAGATTTCAGCAGGGTATGGAAACTGTACATTGCATATTACTTGTAGTTATGTTCTTTAATCTGCATTTTGTGATACTGATCATGGCAATATTCCTTTTTCCCTTCAGGGCTGTTCAGTGGAGTGCTGCTAGGCGACAGGGAGTACGCCTGCCAGCCCTTTTTAATGACCCCTTATCCTGACCCTGATGCAGGGCCACAAAATAGATTCAACGTTTCCCTTACTCCTAGTAGGGCGTGGGCTGACACTTGGCACACATTTGAATCGGTTTCCCAAACAGCAAATCCCTTCCACCGCCCCCCCTGTCAGAAAGCGGCCCCTTTGTCATCCCCCCCTGTCAGAAAGCGGCCCCTTTGTCATCCCCCCTTTGTCATCCCCCCCTGTCAGAAAGCGGCCCCTTTGTCATCCCCCCCTGTCAGAAAGCAGCCCCTTTGTCAATTTGACAATTGTGAAACAAATACGTCCCCGTTTGTCAGCACGCCAAACATCAACCGGTTTCCCGAACGTCAGAATCGCGAGGGATAGAGCAGCGTTCATGGCTGGCTGTGGACGTGATTCACTACCTCCAGAGATTTCAGGGGCTCATCAGCTTAGCCTTCCCGGCAGAGAGTGTGCGTTCCTCTGCGTAAAACTCGCTGAGCAACGGCCTATGGAGGACCGTGATTTTTAATTTTATTTTAAATTTAATTCAGCAGGGGGGGAGAGCTTCAGTGTTATGCGCAAAGGATAGAGCAGTGTTCATGGCTGGCTGTGGACGTGATTCACTACCTCCAGAGATTTCAGGGGCTCATCAGCTTAGCCTTCCCGGCAGAGAGTGTGCGATCCTCTGCCTAAAACTCGCTGAGCAACGGCCTATGGAGGACCGGGATTTTTGATTTAATACGGTGCCCTGGAACTGGCTGATGGGCAGAGGGGCCCGTGTGTCACGGGCTCACCCCGGTCTCATGGAACTGGCTGACGCGCAGAGGGGCCCTTGCGTCACGGGCTATGAACGCGCTTCACAGCCTCCAGAGATGTCTGCTGCGCTTTAGCAGAGACAGCCCGGCAGACAGTGCGTCTCCCGTGCGGAGGGCGGGTGAAGTGAGTAAGCAGGACACCGACCAAACGGTTTATAAGATTTACTACGACAACAGCGGCAAAAGCAAACGAACTTTATTCATTTTAATTCCTTTATTTTTGTGTATCATTATTGCCGCTAGAGTCTTTTTTTTCAGCCCCGAGCGCTGCTCTCCTGGTCCCGCTGGACCGGACAGCTGGTCCGTGGGCAGCTTTCAGTCTGTCGCCCAAGGGGCTGATGAGTACCACCGCCTTCTTGCACCGCTCCGTGGCTCTCCTTGTCGGCGTCTGGTGAGGAAACAAACACACACCCAGTGAGAGAAGCATCAAGATCGACCAGGCCTCCACTTTATATACGGGACAAAATAATTTAAAATACGGGACAAAATAGACCGATGCCTACGCTCTCTGTCCCGGGGGTCACGGAGGTGGAGGCAGCGGGGGGGCTGCTGGATGATGTGGCCTCTTCGAAACAACGGCGCATCTGCCTGGACTGCGCAACATCCAGGTTCAGAGCGTAAAACTTGTCCGCGGTGGAGGTGTTGTGGCACATGAATGTGGCCATCTTGTCTCTGACCTCCGCCGAATGTACATTCTTGGCCTGCTAGACGGTGGTGGAGGAGGGGGACTCGTAAAGATCGCTACTGCCGGCAAAGGTTAAACTGAGGTGGGCACCGCCGTGGCGCAGTGCGACTCACGGGTGCGGAGACGGCGGTCCTGAGGTCGATGAAGCTGGGCTTTCCCGGCAATCCCATCTCCGCCCAGGCACCCTGCATGTATCGAACGAGATTCCGTGCCGGCCCTATTCCAGCCGCAAACAACCCGCGATCAGACATGGGCCTGCAGCGCTCGCGCAGCTCCAGCCACGTCTCCAGCCACTCGTATTCTTCGGGCCGGAAAAAAATCTGGGCCGCCCCGAAGTCCCTGCTGGTCTTGTGGTTGCTGACCTGCAATGCGGAGGGGGGGGGGGGGAATACATTCAATTAAATTAAAAAAACCAAAAAAACACACATTTAGACGCCCCGTCAGATCGAACTCAAATTTCGGGCACACGTCAGCGGAGACCCCCATACTTACCGAGACCACAAAACCCTCGGCGGACCCGTCGCCGGTGGTCTTCGCTGCTTCCACTTCCTCCACCGTCATGTTGGTCAGGACTCCGGGACGGTGCCCGTAGATGCATGCCACAAATGCGGAGAAGTATCCGTAGAAGCTATACCTCAGCGCTTGTGAGCCGTTCTTCTTCATTTCATCTGAGCGGAGGACACGCCAAAAGTAAGCCACCTCAGAGATGCATTTACCCGCCCGCCCGCCCGGGCTAAACAGCCGGTTACATACCCAGCAGTGCGGGTATTCGTGCCCCAGCCGTGTCCCGGCACTTTTTCAGGCTATCCCTGGAGACGACCTTCGCCATCTTCTCCGCCTTCACCTGCATTTGGTGCAGGACCACCTTTTTTGTGATGTTGGTGAGGGCCGATTTGACGTCTCTCACCACGCCAGTCAGCTAGGCCTGGGACAGGCGGCAGAGGGGAGGGGGGGTCTCCTTCATATATTGGAGGAATTGGTACACGTTTCTCATATAAAAGTTCGCCGTTGTCACCGCCTTGCCCGTAGTCAGGAGATGGGAGGACCATCTGTTAAATTAAAAAAAAAGAAAAAAGAAAAAAGCACAAAGCACAAGGTCAGGGACCACGGGCCGGGCAGCAACCCGAGAAATGATTATGAAAGCCGGTCACACTCACTCACTTTCTGATCTGGGCCCCGTCATCCAGAAACATCCAGCTGCGTAGGTTGCGTTTTCCCGTGGCCATGAAATAAACAAAAGACTTCACGCGGCTCACCTTGGAGTAGGCGTTTTCGAGATGCTTGGTAGAAGGGCATATTCCCTCCTGGTAATGTTGGTAATCCTCCAAGTAACTCGCAATGTATTTGGGGAAGATCAGATGGCGCAGACCCAGCATTCTTCCACTACTTTGGATAAGCCCGCGCACGACTCCTTCCTTCGGTCTTTTGGTCAGCGATGGCCCGCTGTAATCCCCCTCACCCCATCCTTCCTCCTCATCCACCACCACAGCCCGTTCCTCCTCTGCGGCCCGTTCCCCCCCCCCTCCTCCTCCTCCTCATCATCATCATCCGCCGCCCCCTGCAGCAGATCCGTCCGCTCTGTCACCACGCCGGACTCGGGCGTTCTGCGACCGGAGACGGCCTGTGACAGCCGCCTGTATTTTTTCCGGAGGTCGGCCAGTTCCATAACCAGCCTCTGGTTCTTCCTCCACCTCTCCGTGCATCCCGGGTCGCTGCACGTGGGCGGCCGCGGCTCTTCCTGCACCCGGCATGCCAAACGCGCGTCATCGCCCTCCTCTCGTGCCACCAGGTCCAAGCCGGAGACCATGGCAGGTGAGGGGGTTTTGGCACGGAGCGCAGCCAGGAGGGCGATAGTTTTATTGCTCCTTACCCTATTTAAGTGGACCTCCACCTCTTCTTTGCTGAGCTCCGGGTGGCTTTCCCTCAGGTGCCTGTCCAGTCTCGTGCTTTTGTACGCGCATCCAGAGACCGGACAGGCAAGGTCCCTGATGTTTACCCTTCGGGCGGCGTGGTTTAGGAGAATTCTCCGCTCATCCAGGTTCGCCACATTGTGTGTCCGTCTGAAGTGATTGGACAGTGCCGCAAAAGCCTTGAAACAGAGAGGGCAGGTGGAGGACTTCTTTGGAAGTGTCATTGCTGAAGAAAAAAAAAAAGCGATTAGACCGCTGTGATAAACGTGCAATTTCCCACCGAAATCGGGGAGAAGAGAAACACAACCTACCTCCAGCGTGTTCTGTGGAAAATGAGGGAAAACCAAAGCCGAAACTTCACTCTTATGTGCGGAGTGAATTTCCAAATCCGGCTGGAGACTGTCTGTGACTGGCTGAGACCAGAGACAAAGGTGAAACCGTTTGCCATTTGGCGTGCAGATAATTGAGCCGTTGCAGGCCACCACGTGAGCCAAAAAACACGCCCTCGTTGGCCTCACGTGAGACAGGAACGATGCCTCTATCCTGGGCAGATAATTCTGAAGCACCCCCTGAATAATAACTAAAAATAAATAATGATGATAATAATAATCACAGTTCTCCACAGGCCGTGTCTCGCCGCGTTTTGCGCCCGGGAGACGCACTGCCTGCTGGCCTGTCTCTGCTAAAGCGCCGCTGACATCTCTGGAGGTTGTGAAGCGCGTTCACAGCCATCTCTCCACAGGCCGTGTCTCGCCGCGTTTTACGCCCGGGAGACGCACTGCCTGCTGGCCTGTCTCTGCTAAAGCGCCGCTGACATCTCTGGAGGTTGTGAAGCGCGTTCACAGCCATCTCTCCACAGGAACGTAATTTCCTCCGGCGGACCATCCAGCCCTTAGCTTAAGTCTAACAGCCACAGCCACAAACACCGGGAACTCGCACAGCCTCTCCCCGGCGATGACAGGCCGTCCCCGGGGCGGACATCCGCATACAGCCGCGTGTAATTTCCTCCGGCGGACCATCCAGCCCTTAGCTTAAGTCCAACAGCCACAGCCACAAACACCGGGAACTCGCACAGCCTCTCCCCGGCGATGACAGGCCATCCCCGGGCGCACTTCCTCCGGGCTGTTCAGCCACCTCTGGGGCCTACACGCAGCACCTTGCACACCGGTCGAACCGGCGGACCCACACTTAAGCACCCCCCCCACCCTCCAGACAGTTAGCCGCAGCCACACGCGTTCCGTGGTCCTGGTAGGCTGCATTGTACTTAGAATTTTAAAAACACTGTGCTTAATAGAATGAAGCGTGGTACCAGGACCGCGTGGTACCAGGACCGCGTAGTGCCAGGACCACGTACTCTTTACCACAGCGCCCTGGGCTTGGGAGATCTGCCGGGCAGATCCGCTGCCACCAGCCCGACTTCCCTTCCTCTCCTAAGAGATCCTCTCACGATCCACGCACCGAGCTCCACAGGATCTTCTATGAATGGTGATGCCATTTTCCAAGAGAATTGATTGGTCAGTAGGCGGGGCTTTTATACGCGTTGATCTGTTATCTCGAACATAACCTGCTCCAGAGCAGGTTTGCCGTGCAGCATAAGTTACCATGGCGATTTCCCCCGGTAAGAAGTGAACCACCGTCGTAGTACTGAAAACCCAGAGTTAAACCTGAAGTTAGCTCGCTAACCGCAAATCCCGCTTTGTAGTACAGGCCTCTGGTGGAGTCCATCTTTCAGGGTTGGATCTCTTTTTTTAATTTTTTTATTTATTTAACATTATAAACATAGACAACCAGCTTGTGGACATGAAATTAACATCTTTGTACAAATTAAGATTCCAATGTGTGAAAAAGAATACAATAAATAATCAAATTGAATATGAAAAAGTAAATGAAAAATATTAAAACATAAGAAAACTTCAATAAAATTCAATGTAGCTTAATCAGGGGCTACAGAGATCTCTTTACATGGCTCTATGTTGACTGAGCACAGACTCGCAAAACGGAGATGTTAATACAGGCATTTTTATAATAATAGTACTCAGTACTCCCATTCGCAGGCAGTCAGGGGTCATCACTCTGCGTATGACTTAATTCCAGTTTTCTAAACTTTATCAGTAAACTCTCCTCTTTCAGCGGCGGGACACCAGTGTTCAAGTTCCCACGGTGGCGGATCAAGGGGAAGCCCATCCCAGAGGTGGTGGATGCCTACAAGGCAGTAGGCGCCGAGCTCAACGTCATGCCCTTCTGCTTCCAGTTCATCCCCATGAACATCATCGATCACCCTAAGCACGGCTCCATCATCTATCACCCTTCCATCCTGCCCCTGCACAGAGGAGCCTCAGCTATCAACTGGTGAGGAAGAGGGGAGGCAGGGGGTGAGGGTGGAAAGAACGGGGCCTGTGCTCTAATGTTGAGGGGATAAAAAAAAAAGAACCGAGAGAAAGTTGAGATAATGACGATAACTAGGGATTTGACAACATACGGTCATAGAAATCCACAGCACATTCTGTACAATGTGCATTTGAGCAATCACACTCTCTTTTTAAACCGGTCTCTGTTTTCAGTACAATTTTGGACCTTCAACATCCAACAAGCACTTCTAAACGAGTACACAGGCCCCTTTAATATCCATTTCTCTAAAACTCCACACACTCCTTCAGTTTGTACAGTTTTGCCACAGAAAACATCATACAACTATTTTCACACGCTGAGAATTACTTCTTATGACGAGTAAACTGAACTTAAAGTATAAAATGGTGGAGTATCCTTTTAATGTTTTAATGCACCGTCCCATCCCTGGTTAGTGTGTGTTACTGGTTTGATGGGACCTGCACTGACAGGTAACAAACGGGTTAACATCCTCTCTCAGGTACCACCTGGTACCACTGGTACTCACATCACAGGTCCACTTACAAAACCACACTGTTTTTGTTACAGTAATGGTAGATTAGGGATTATCAGTTTAGCCACTGCTGTGCAGCCATAAATCAATGTGAAAGACAGCAGGTACTTCCTGGTGAGTGTGGACAAATTCTAAAAGTGAAATAAAATAAAACACAAAACAACTATTAAGAAAAACACAATAAAAGGCTAAACCCAAGTATAAGTCATAAAACATTCCAAGCAAAAGACAGACTTAAAAGTGCTATATAGATATTGAACATTAATATAGCAACAAATAACTATTTGCTAAGTAAAGATATAGTGAAGTAATGGCGTCCTGGTCGGCACCTCTGATAAAATAAAATAAAAATGTATAAAATAATTTAATAATAGTTTAATTTATAAGCAATAAAACCCATCCTTCCTCAGTACAGTACGCTCAGAGGTTTTATTGTTACAGCCTAACTTGGTCTGGCAGACTATGGTGGCTAATATCAGCTAATTTTAGCAACCTTTAGATAGATATTGCATTAGCCAATTGTAACTGGCATCACTGAGTAAATGTGTTGACTTAATGACTTTTCCCCACTTGTAGTACTGGCACACTATGTTTTATCAACATTATCCTGTAACCATCAGTTGTGGCTACAGTGGCTGCTGTTTAGCAAAAGTTACACAATTTAGCTTCCTCAGGTCACAGTAGAGGAAGAGGAAGGTTTGATGCTATCTGTCTGTCTAGCCAGGAGGTTTAAACCAGTTCTGTTTGACCACAGCCTCCTAGCAAGCTGGTTTTCTTATCTCTCCTCTTGCTAGTCTGTCTGTTCTCCACCCTTCCAATCTCTCTGTTCCTGTTATCACTGTGTGTAAATGAATAGCCTCCTTTTGTTTTTAACTGTAAAAACACAGCCTGTACTATCTTTTGTTCAAGGGCAGTGTCTTTTAGATTTGAAACCCTTCTACTTTTCTAAATGTCACTATTTGCGTCCCATTTACTGCCATGGTAAAGCTGGCTGTTTGGCAGTGGTGACATTGTTACCAGCTGCTAAAAACGTTATTTAAAGTCAAAAGGAATAGTTCTACTTGTTTTTCTTTCTCAGAGTTAGATGAGGAAATCGATACCACTGTCATGTCTGTCCATTAAGTATGAATGAAGCTAGAGGCGGTTAGCTTAGTATATAGACTATGGGGGAAACAACTAGCTTAGCTCTGTCCAATGTTCAAAAATGTCGTGAACAGAACCTGTTGCCCAAGAAATAGTTACAGTACATAACTCCCTGTAAAACCACAATTTGTGCTTTTTACATTTTTGTTTTTGTACCAATTAAACAAATGAGATAAAATGTGTTAGTAGGCTTTAGAGATGAAACTCCAGATACCTACAATTGCATTTGACAATTAGTATTAATTTTGGATAATTAGAGAATATATTGAATTTGAGTTAAGAGTAGTCAAAGTTTAAAATGAGTCTGCATTTCATGTTTCAGAAAGTGAAAACTGAATTGTGCTGTAGATATCGTTTAGTTAAAGGCTCCATCCATCCAGTTTCTAATCTGCTTATCCTTTTCCCGGTCGTGGGGGCCTGGACCCTATCCCACCATGCATTGGGCGAAAGGCAGGGTACACCTTGGACAGGTCATTGTCAGGCTGTGTAAAACTGTTACAGCAGAGATATCTTAAATTAATATTTTGTCTTGCAATGTTCTATAATATAAATCCAGTCAAACTAATATATTCTAAAATCGCTTGCAATAAGCCCTGATGAAAAAATTAAATTTTCAATTCAGTTTTATTTATATATAAGTTATCTCAGGGCACTTTTTCATATAGAGCAGGTCTAGACCGAATCTTTATATTTACAGAGACCCAACAGTTCCAATCATGAGCAGCACTAGGCGACAGTGGCAAGGAAAAATTCCCTTTTAACAGGTAGAAACCTTGAGCAGAACCAGGCTCTGGGTGGGCGGTCATCTGCCTCGACCAGTTGGGTTGAAGGGGGAGGGGGGGAGCGGGAGAGAGAGAGCAGGAGGAAAGAGAACATAAAGCAGCACAGTTTCACATAGGGATGTAAGCAATAGTTGTGGTAATGGTACTGATGTTAACACCAACAGAAATAATACTAAGAGCAATATTATAATAGTAATACTAATAACTGAATATAGTCAGATGCCTGATGAGAACCGATGGTAGACAGCTTGTTTGTTTCATAGTCTTATCAACAGTCTCTCCAGGTGCAATCACCTTTTATTTTTTCTTTATCCGATTGTGCTTCATTTGCTCAGGTTTATGGTCTACTTTATATCATCTACCTGCTTCTAAACATAAGTGTGTTATGGAACCGCTCCAAGTGTGTGTTTTTTTTTCTGTGTATGTGTGTGTGGGGTTTTTTCTGTGTATGTGTGTGTGTCACCAGGACTCTGATCCACGGTGATAAGAAAGCTGGCTTCACAGTGTTCTGGGCTGACGATGGACTGGACACCGGACCAATCCTGCTGCAGAGAGAGTGTGCTGTCGAGCTGAACGACACCGTGGACACGCTCTACAACCGCTTCCTCTTCCCAGAGGGCATCAAGGCTATGGTAACCACCTGGAATTTAATAGTTTTGGGTGAACTACTCTTTATCACATAAGGAATGTAATCAGGAGCTTATTATGAGCATGCATTAATATAGAACCTTTTTCAAATTGAGTAATCCATCAAGTAATCAAGACCTGTCGAGACATATCTTCATACCCTTTCCCATAATGCCCAGTTCCCACTCTATCTTCTCTATAGAAATTGTCAACAACACATTAACCTAGACTTGACAGACACACACCCCAGACTGAGGTGTCACACTCACGCTGTTTCCTGGTGCAGGTGGAGTCGGTGCAGCTCATCGCTGATGGAAAAGCCCCTCGAGTTCCCCAGAGGGAGGAAGGAGCAAGCTATGAAGGCATTCAGAAGAAATCCAACACCAAGGTGAGGGTTCTCACTCCGGACAGCAGCCCGAAGTCATATTCTGTATGATGTGATATGAATATGCTGTGGCACTTTTTCATTCAATTAGGCTGGATTATCATCGGGGCAAAGTGGAAAACTGCCCCAGACCTTCAGGGACCCTGAAGCCCCAGGTTGTCTGTGTAGCAATTATTTTGTATTAATTTGACTGGTTTCAGTTTTGTTTGGCAATATGCACCACTATAGCAGAAATCAAACTAAGATATAAGGGCCTTAAGGTGGGTCTTTAATATTGACCTAATCTCGAGGCCCTGTTTTGTAGAGAGGCTCTTTGTGAAAATGTAGTTTTACAGTAATACTGTAGGCATTTCAGTTGGTATCATTCTTAATTGGTGCACAGTTTTAAAGAGCAACTTAACATCAAAGCACACATTTAGTACATTTTTTGTACAGAAACTTTATTGTACTATAAATTGACCCTGGTCTCAGTCTATAGTGTTCATTGCAACATTATAACAGATATTTGCCTTAATCCAGAGAAAATCAAGAAATGCTGCCCTGTAGACCAAAACATCAGTGAAAAATTGATGACATCCCATTCAGCTCTGAACCACCTTCTTGGCCAGTGGTGGTGAAGACTCGGGGTGACTTGATTCACTGTCAGTGCTTTCAGTTTTGGCTGGTAAAAACACGTTTCGGAATCACTTTGTAACACCATTGTACAACCACGAGTGGACTGTCTGTTTTTGTAGTTCAGTAGGGGCCAACAGAGTGGTGACTCTTCTATAGATAAATGATCTAGCTGAGCATAAAAGGGTGGATGACCATCAGATGTGTTATCTAGGCATTAACTCGGCTGAAATGACACTGTCATGACAACAATCTGCCAGGGCTGTAAGGGCGGTGGCAGTGGCAGTGGCAGCGGTCGTGGGGTAACTGCAGGTACAATGGGGCGGTGGGAAGAGGTTGTGTGTATGGGGTTGAATGCATTTTTTGAATTTGTAAAGGGTGTGTGTTAAAGCTAAAATGGGGTGTTAAGTTGCTCTTTCAATAATTCGTTTTTAATTGACCCACATCAATCCATGGGAACAGTAGTATTACAGTACCCTGCATTTGGATGAAGAGCATCATTCCTAAATGTAAATATCCACTAGAGCAGATGCTGAGTGTGGTGACCTGAATTATTCCAAACAGGAGACATTTAAAATCCTCACATCCAAGACTGATATGGCCTGGACTGAAGATGCCATGGTTTTACATCAAATACACAGCATGTATTTTGGTGTGTGTGCAACAACACTTTGATTCAGTGAACAGTGTGGAAATTTACTGTTGGCTTGACATGTTGTTCAGGGCCAAATATGTACGGTTGAGCGGCTGAGAGGTGTTTATCTTACAAGGGGTGGTTACGGAGGTGAAGCTGATCTTAGCTGCTCTCTGATTTGTCACTTGGAGCCACTCTGCTGGCAGTCTGTCTAACTGCTATTCTTAGTGCAGAGGGTTATTTTCCAGCATCGTTTTTCCACGTGTCGCTCAGCTCATGGCAACCAGCTGGCTTGCCTCTCATTCTCAGAAATTTAGGTGACCTGGTCTGAAAATGAATCTGAGCTGTCAGCATATTGACTCCGGTGTCTCTCTGTCCCTCAGGTCATCCTGGCCCAGCCAGCTGAGGCCATCCACAACTGGATCCGTGGCCATGACAAAGTCCCCGGTGCCTGGACTGTCATTGATGGTCAGGTGTGTTTCCTGGAACACACAAAGAAAATACACCCACCGGGTGTCTATTGTGAGGTCAGATAGAGGTTTGGAAAACTGATGTACAGTAGATCCTGATATTTTTGGCATGAGGCAGATATTCAGTAACTTAAACATGGTGTCAAGTCCTTGAAGACTCTTTTCTTTTTATAGTCTTGTCAATAATAAAATGAATTTTACTTTCCATAGAATTGGCATTTGAAGGTCTTGAAAATTCTTGGATCTAAGATAAGTAGCTAATTGTTAACCTGTTAATGTTTTTTTTTTTTTATTAATATTTTTGTTAAACTTTGTTTTCCAGGCTAGATCCCTCAGCCCTTAAATCAGCCAGTTCTTAGGCGGTCGAAAAAGGAAGAACTGGTTCCAGATTAGGCACCGGCTCTGAACCGGCCCTGGAACTGCTCCGGTGGAAAAGGTGTATCTGTGGGCTTCTCTGTGTCCATGTAGTCCACGTGCGAGTCCCACATCTTATAAAATAAGAAAAGTTTGTCCTTCAAACTATAGCTCTGTAGCTCCGTACAGAAACCGAAGAGCAACAACAAAACACTGTGGTTTTAAACTTTTGTACAGATTAAACAAACAAGCTATTAGTCTAAATTAGTGAGCTTTAGAGGTGCCAGTAGGTGGATTTGTTACTTTTAGATGGACCCAGCCTAGCTGTTCCCCCCTATTTCCAGTAATTGTGCTAAGCTAAGCTAACCGTGTCCTGGTGTTAGCTTCATGTAAAGTGTACAGGCATGAGAGTGGGATCAATCTTCTTTAACCCTTGGCAAGAAAGCGCATTTCCCAAAATGCTGAACTATTCCTTTAATACCCCTCAAATAGGTATTAGCCCCCAGCTGAAGAGAACGTTTAAAGAACCTCAGAGCAGAACTGCTGTATATGAGAACAGTCCCACATACAATGAAGAGAGGAACCTGCTGCAATATGACATTACAAACAACACCACATTAGGATTTGCCCACTGCAGGTAAATAAAAGTTAAAGAGACACACCAAATGTCTGTTTTTAATGCTGCTCTGTATGTTTTTTCTTAGTCTGTGACCCTGTATGGCTCGTCCATGTTGGGGGGGGTGGTACCAGCCGGTCTGCCCCTGGAGATGGAGGGGGCATCCCGGCCTGGCCTGGTCACCAAGAACGGGCTTGTCCTGTATGGAACTGATGGGAAAGCTGTTAGTGTCTCTGTAGGTTGTTGTACTACAAAACAAATATTCAGAGCAAACAAAAGGAGATCTGGACGAGTGTGGCAATCCTCATGCCTCTGTTGTTATCATACTGCTGCACTCCATATACAGTAGGTTTTATGGCTGCTGGGTTATTCAAACACAGCTAAAGATAATTCAGATAGATGTGTTGGCCTGTCTCCTCTGACCTTGTTCCTGTACTTTATCCACTCTGTGTTTGGTCCACAGCTCCTGGTGAAGAACCTGCAGTTTGAAGATGGGAAGATGATCCCTGCTTCCAAATACTTCTCCTCTGGGGAAAGCTCTGGTGTGGAGCTGACTAATGATGAGAAGAAGATGGCAGAGGAGATCAGGGCAAGTAAACTATTAGCCATTTCTTTTTAACCTGATATTTGGCTTTCAGTATACTGATGATGAATGAATGATTATTAATGATAATAATTCATATTTCCCTGTGTTACTAAGAAAGCCAGTGCTGAATATTTTGCTGATTGTGAATGTTTTTCATTTCATCACAGATCATCTGGAAGGGCATCCTCAGCAACATCCCAGCCATTGAGGACACCACAGACTTCTTCAAGTCTGGAGCCTCCATGGATGTGGTCAGGTGAGGGAGGAGGCCAGTGGAGCGATTGGTCAGAAATGTTTTTTATTTTAGACCAGAGGTGGCAACAAGTCTTCATTTGCAAGTTGTGTCTCTTATTCTCAACTATTAGGCAAGTGTCAAGTAAATCACAAATCACTGAGCTAAAGTCATATCTGAAATCTCACAGTTTTGGGCCTCAAATCTCTGATTTCATTCTCTGATTTCTAAACGATGTAACATCTGTGTTCTTTATATTTTGATACACTAAAACAGATGAGTTTTCTTTATAATTTTTTAACATTTTTATCAGTAATACAGTCTACACCTATACATTTTGACACATTTGTGATCAATATCCATTCCTTGTCTATTTGCAATTATGCTGTCTAAGATTTTTTTGCCAGTATTACAATGCACAAAGGCAACCATTTCTCACTGTATTTGACCAAGTATTATTGTTTGTGGACACGTTCTATACAAGTAATACCAAAGCTAGACATCTTTTGAAATCCAACCATAAGGCCACAACATTAGGGCAGAACAAAAATAGATTGATTTTGTAATTAAATGGCTAAATGGCTGCATTTATATAGCTGCTTTTATCCAAAGCGCTTCTTTGCTGCTTATTCACCCATCACGCACACACTCACACACTCACGATGGCAGCAAGTGACCACGCAGAATGCTGCTCAACCATCAGGAGCAATTTAGGGTTCAGTGTCTTGCCTAAGAACAGGACAGGACAGGAGGAGGTGGGGATCGAACTGCCAACCCTGTGATCAGCACAAAAACAGTATTTAGGGCCTGAGCACTGACCAGTGCAAGGACCCTATTCAAATTGCTGTGATTATTATTCTAATTCATCCCCCAAATAAATCGCAGTTTTTAGGGGCTAAAGGTGCTCAGAAAGTCATGAAACTTTGCACATGTGTCAGAAGTGGTGAAAAATGATATATTTTATGGGTCTTGCGCATGGGCATGGCAAAATAGCTCAATAGCGCCCCCCTACAATTTTTTTACGAACTAGCCCATGCAGCATGTTTCACCTAGATGTACAAAATTTGGTAGGCATATGTATCATGTCCAGACTTTTAAAAAAGGCTATTAGAGCCATACCCTAAACCCAACAGGAAGTCTGCCATTTTGAATTTTCTATGCAATGTTTGGTCATTTTTTGTTATTTGACGGCTCTGTACTTTAACGAACTCCTACATCAACTTCAAATTTCTGAAGACCTTTGTGATGAAAAGTTGCTAAAAGCTTGAGTTTTCATTGAACGGTGTGTCCGTGGCATGGAATTTACGTGTTTTGCCGTCAAACTGGAAGTGGTTTGTAACTGGACTGTACATTGTCCAGTCGGCCTTAAACTTCCCATGTTTCATAAGAATCCTGGCCTGAAGGCATCTATGTGCCAATATTCAGTCATAGTCATAACGCCACCTACTGGCAACAGGAAATGACACATTTTGTTCTCTGACATACAACTGCAAGTGGGTTGACCAGAACAGCCTCAAATGTAGGCAGTAAAGCCTGAAGACCTTGATGATGCTTTACAGTGAATATTGTGAGTTTTCACTAAAGGGCGTCACCGTGGTGTGGCGGCAAATTTCAATGTTTCATTATGAAAAAAGAAACTGTTGTAACTTGGCTCCATATAAGATCTTTTCCAGATTTCACACATTTGATAAGATTCCCAGTCTGAAGACATCTAGGGGTCAATACTGAATCAAAGTCATAGCACCACCTAGTGACAACAGGAAGTTACAGGCCCTATACCTTTACACACTACTCCTAGCAGGTTAACCAGATCCACCTCAAATTTGGTTAGCCGTCTTAAGACCATGATTATGCTTCACTGTGAAGATTGTGAGTTTTCATCAAAGCCGTTGCTGTGGCAACACATTATTTGCCATGAAACAGGAAGCTGTTTTTCGAGGGGCTAAGGATGCTTGAAAACTCACGAAACTTGCCACACACGTCAGAGGGGATGTATTTTGTTGTCTGATATGGGTCTTGGACATGGGTGTGACAAAATTACTCTATAGCACCCCCATTTTTTGTCATTTGCAGGCTCTATACTTTAACAAACTCCTCCTAGAGAATGAATCAGATCCTCTTCAAATTTCAAATTAGTACAATCTAAAGACCTTTGTGATGAAAAGTTGCTAATTCAATTCAATTCAATTCAGTTTTATTTATATAGCGCCATATCATAACAAAGTTATCTCAGGGCACTTTTTCGAATAGAGCAAGTCTAGACCGACTCTTTATATTTAGAGAGACCCAACAGTTCCCACCATGAGAAAGCACTATGCGACAGTGTCAAGAAAAAACTCCCTTTTAACAGGTAGAAACCTTGAGAACAACCAGGCTCGAGGTGGGCGGTCATCTGGCTCGACCAGTTAATTTTTCTGTTACTGCTTCACAGATGCTTGCTTTCAGTGTCATGAGTGACTTTTAAGCTTCTCTCGCTGAGAAAAGTACAGTATGACCAAAACAGTTACTTTTTCTGTTACTGCTTCACAAAGGCTTGCTATCAGTGTCATGAGTCACTTTTAAGCTTCTCTCACTGAGAAATACACATTATCACGGAAATAGTTACTTTTTCTGTTAGTACTTCACAGATGCTTGCTTTCAGTGTCATGAGTCACTTTTAAGCTTCTCTCGCTGAGAAAAGTACAGTATGACCAAAACAGTTAATTTTTCTCTTACTGCTTCACAGAAGCTTGCTTTCAGTGTCATGAGTCACTTTTAAGCTTCTCTCACTGAGAAATACATATTTTCACAGAAATAGTTACTTTTTCTGTTAGTACTTCACAGATGCTTGCTTTCAGTGTCCAGAGTCACCATTGAGCTCCTCTCGCTGAGACATGCACAGTATGACCAAAACGGCCTGTTGCGGTGTCAGGTGCCATTTTTAAGCTCCTCTCGCTGAGAAAAGCACAGTATGACCAAAATAGCCCGTTTGCCCTGTTACTTGTTCACGGCTGCTTTCCTCTCAGCGGACGGAGTGACTTTTGAGCTCCTCTCGCTGAGAAAGACACATTATCACAGAAATAGTTACTTTTTCTGTTAGTACTTCACAGATGCTTGCTTTCAGTGTCAAGAGTCACCATTGAGCTCCTCTCGCTGAGACAAGCACAGTATGACCAAAACGGCCTGTTGCGGTGTCAGGAGCCATTTTTAAGCTCCTCTCGCTGAGAAAAGCACAGTATGACCAAAACAGCCCGTTTGCCCTGTTACTTGTTCACGGCTGCTTTCCTCAGCGGACGGAGTGACTTTTGAGCTCCTCTCGCTGAGAAATACACATTATCACAGAAATAGCTACTTTTTCTGTTAGTACTTCACAGATGCTTGCTTTCAGTGTCAAGAGTCACCATTGAGCTCCTCTCGCTGAGACAAGCACAGTATGACCAAAACGGCCTGTTGCGGTGTCAGGAGCCATTTTTAAGCTCCTCTCGCTGAGAAAAGCACAGTATGACCAAAACAGCCCGTTTGCCCTGTTACTTGTTCACGGCGGCTTTCCTCTCAGCGGACGGAGTGACTTTTGAGCTCCTCTCGCTGAGAAAGACACATTATCACAGAAATAGTTACTTTTTCTGTTAGTACTTCACAGATGCTTGCTTTCAGTGTCAAGAGTCACAATTGAGCTCCTCTCGCTGAGACAAGCACAGTATGACTAAAACGGCCTGTTGCGGTGTCAGGAGCCACTTTTAAGCTCCTCTCGCTGAGAAAAGCACAGTATGACCAAAACAGCCCGTTTGCCCTGTTACTTGTTCACGGTTGCCTTCCTCTCAGCGGACGGAGTGACTTTTGAGCTCCTCTCGCTGAGAAATACACATTATCACAGAAATAGCTACTTTTTGTGTTAGTACTTCACAGATGCTTGCTTTCAATTTCAAGAGTCACCATTGAGCTCCTCTCGCTGAGACAAGCACAGTATGACTAAAACGGCCTGTTGCGGTGTCAGGAGCCACTTTTAAGCTCCTCTCGCTGAGAAAAGCACAGTATGACCAAACGGCCTGTTGCGGTGTCAGGAGCCACTTTTAAGCTCCTCTCGCTGAGAAAAGCACAGTATGACCAAAACAGCCCGTTTGCCCTGTTACTTGTTCTCGGCTGCCTTCCTCTCAGCGGACGGAGTGACTTTTGAGCTCCTCTCGCTGAGAAATATACATTATCACAGAAATAACTACTTTTTCTGTTAGTACTTCACAGATGCTTGCTTTCAATTTCAAGAGTCAGCATTGAGCTCCTCTCGCTGAGACAAGCACAGTATGACCAAAACGGCCTGTTGCGGTGTCAGGAGCTACTTTTAAGCTCCTCTCGCTGAGAAAAGCACAGTATGACCAAAACAGCCCGTTTGCCCTGTTACTTGTTCACGGCTGCCTTCCTCAGCTGACGGAGTGACTTTTGAGCTCCTCTGGCTGAGAAATACACATTATCACAGAAATAGCTACTTTTTGTGTTAGTACTTCACAGATGCTTGCTTTCAATTTCAAGAGTCACCATTGAGCTCCTCTCGCTGAGACAAACACAGTATGACCAAAACGGCCTGTTGCGGTGTCAGGAGCCACTTTTAAGCTCCTCTCGCTGAGAAAAGCACAGTATGACCAAAACAGCCCGCTTGCCCTGTTACTTGTTCACGGCTGCTTTCCTCAGCGGACGGAGTGACTTTTGAGCTCCTCTCGCTGAGAAATACACATTATCACAGAAATAGCTACTTTTTCTATTAGTACTTCACAGATGCTTGCTTTCAATGTCAAGAGTCACCATTGAGCTCCTCTCGCTGAGACAAGCAGAAAATGACCAAAACGGCCTGTTGCGGTGTCAGGAGCCATTTTTAAGCTCCTCTCGCTGAGAAAAGCACAGTATGACCAAAACAGCCCGTTTGCCCTGTTACTTGTTCACGGCTGCCTTCCTCTCAGCTGACGGAGTGACTTTTGAGCTCCTCTCGCTGAGAAATACACAATATCACAGAAATAGCTACTTTTTCTGTTAGTACTTCACAGATGCTTGCTTTCAATGTCAAGAGTCACCATTGAGCTCCTCTCGCTGAGACAAGCACAGTATGACCAAAACGGCCTGTTGCGGTGTCAGGAGCCACTTTTAAGCTCCTCTCGCTGAAAAAAGCACAGTATGACCAAAACAGCCCGTTTGCCCTGTTACTTGTTCACGGCTGCCTTCCTCTCAGCGGACGGAGTGACTTTTGAGCTCCGCTCGCTGAGAAATACACATTATCACAGAAATAGCCACTTTTTCTGTTAGTACTTCACAGATGCTTGCTTTCAATGTCAAGAGTCACCATTGAGCTCCTCTCGCTGAGACAAACACAGTATGACTAAAACGGCCTGTTGCGGTGTCAGGAGCCACTTTTAAGCTCCTCTCGCAAGGGAAAAGCACAGTATGACCAAAACAGCCCGTTTGCCCTGTTACTTGTTCACGGCTGCTTTCCTCAGCGGACGGAGTGACTTTTGAGCTCCTCTCGCTGAGAAATACATAATTATCACAGAAATAGCCACTTTTTCTGTTAGTACTTCACAGATGCTTGCTTTCAATGTCAAGAGTCACCATTGAGCTCCTCTCGCTGAGACAAGCACAGTATGACCAAAACGGCCTGTTGCGGTGTCAGGAGCCACTTTTAAGCTCCTCTCGCTGAGAAAAGCACAGTATGACCAAAACAGCCTGTTGCGGTACTTCACAGATGCTTGCTATCAATGTCAAGAGTCACCATTGAGCTCCTCTCGCTGAGACAAGCACAGTATGACCAAAACAGCCCGTTTGCCCTGTTACTTGTTCACGGCTGCCTTCCTCTCAGCGGACGGAGTGACTTTTGAGCTCCTCTCACTGAGAAATACACATTATCACAGAAATAGCTACTTTTTGTGTTAGTACTTCACAGATGTTTGCTTTCAATTTCAAGAGTCACCATTGAGCTCCTCTCGCTGAGACAAGCACAGTATGACTAAAACGGCCTGTTGCGGTGTCAGGAGCCACTTTTAAGCTCCTCTCGCTGAGAAAAGCACAGTATGACCAAAACAGCCCGTTTGCCCTGTTACTTGTTCACGGCTGCTTTCCTCAGCGGACGGAGTGACTTTTGAGCTCCTCTCGCTGAGAAATACACATTATCACAGAAATAGCTACTTTTTCTGTTAGTACTTCACAGATGCTTGCTTTCAATGTCAAGAGTCAATATTGAGCTCCTCTCGCTGAGACAAGCACAGTATGACCAAAACGGCCTGTTGCGGTGTCAGGAGCCACTTTTAAGCTCCTCTCGCTGAGAAAAGAACAGTATGACCAAAACAGCCCGTTTGCCCTGTTACTTGTTCACGGCTGCCTTCCTCTCAGCGGACGGAGTGACTTTTGAGCTCCTCTCGCTGAGAAATACACATTATCACAGAAATAGCTACTTTTTCTGTTAGTACTTCACAGATGCTTGCTTTCAATGTCAAGAGTCACCATTGAGCTCCTCTCGCTGAGACAAGCACAGTATGACTAAAACGGCCTGTTGCGGTGTCAGGAGCCACTTTTAAGCTCCTCTCGCTGAGAAAAGCACAGTATGACCAAAACAGCCCGTTTGCCCTGTTACTTGTTCACGGCTGCTTTCCTCAGCGGACGGAGTGACTTTTGAGCTCCTCTCGCTGAGAAATACACATTATCACAGAAATAGCTACTTTTTCTTGCCCCAATAAATCCCTTAAGACTCTCCAGCTGATTCAGAATGCTGCGGCACGTTTACTGACAAGAACCAGAAAAAGAGAACATATTTCTCCAATATTAGCTTCTCTACACTGGCTCCCTGTAAAATCCAGAATAGAATTTAAAATCCTTCTCCTCACCTTCAAAGCCCTAAATGGTCAGGCACCATCATATCTTAAAGAGCTCATAGTACCCTATTACCCCACTAGAGCACTGCGCTCCCAGAATGCAGGGTTCCTTGTGGTTCCTAGAGTCTCTAAAAGTAGAATGGGAGCCAGAGCCTTCAGCTATCAAGCTCCTCTCCTGTGGAACCAGATCCCAGTTTGTGTACGGGAGGCGGACAACCTCCTCACATTTAAGAGTAGGCTTAAGACTTTCCTCTTTGATAAAGCTTATAGTAGGGCTGACTCAGGTGACCCCTGAGCCACCCTTAGTTATGCTGCTATAGGCCTAGACTGCCGGGGGACTTCCTATGATGCACTGAGCTCCTTTCTCCTCCTCTTCCTCTCCATCTGTACGCCCTCATATCCCATCAATGCTTGTTATTAATTCAACTTCTTCCCGTAGTTGTGTGCTCTCTCTCTCTCTCTCTCTCTCTCTCCCCTTCTGTTGCTTTCTGCAGGTGTTTCTGCCTCTGGAGCTGTGGAAGTCTGGGTCTGTGGTTGCTGCCGCCTGCTGCCCCCGTGCTCCTGCTCTGCACCCGCTGATGCTATTGCTGTTGTTGCTGTTATTAGTATTGCTATTATAATGTTGCTCTTAGTGTTGTTTCTGTTGGTGTTAACATCAATGCCATTACCATATCTATGCTGTATTGAGCTGCTGTATGTTCTCTTTCCTCCTGCTCTCTCTCTCCCGCTCCCCCCTTCCCCCTTCAACCCAACCGGTCGAGGCAGATGACCGCCCACCTTGA
Source organism: Macquaria australasica (assembly GCA_005408345.1). NCBI lineage: Eukaryota > Metazoa > Chordata > Actinopteri > Centrarchiformes > Percichthyidae > Macquaria > Macquaria australasica. Next base: position 170 of record SEMN01001563.1, on the reverse strand, counting down.
GCCTGGTTCTGCTCGAGGTTTCTACCTGTTAAAAGGGAGTTTTTCCTTGCCACTGTCGCATAGTGCTTGCTCATGGTGGGAACTGTTGGGTCTCTGTAAATATAAAGAGTCGGTCTAGACCTGCTCTATTCGAAAAAGTGCCCTGAGATAACTTTGTTATGATATGTCGC
>SEMN01001562.1:0-43622 GCA_005408345.1 Macquaria australasica | reverse complement strand
TCTCTCTCTTTCTCTCTCTCTGTCTCTCTCTGTCTGTCTCTCTCAGGTGTTCAGGTTAATGAGGATCTTCAGAGTTTTGAAGTTGGCCCGACACTCGACAGGACTGCGCTCACTGGGAGCGACGCTTCGGGTGAGTCAGACTTAAATAATAATAATAATAATAATAATAATAATAATAATGTAACATTTGACTTTCGGGGCAGACACACAGTGACATTAAGCAACCATAGAGACCTCTGAGGAAAATAAAAAACGATGCGATTGATTTTTATTTTCTTTGTGACATTTTGGTCTGTTGACCTTTCCGGATCAGGTAAAGGTTGACGGATGGAGGTCTGAGCTGATGTGTCTCTCTCTCACACACACACACACACACACACACACACACACACACACACACACACATTTAAGGCTGGAAAACTATTGTTGTGCGTTTGTCTTTCTGAAGATGTGTCTTTGAGTTTGGTTTGGGCTTCAGGGCTGCAGCCAGTTTGAGACCAAAATAACAACAAACAGATGAACATTGAGACAACTCGTTCACAACAACACCGGTTATGTTTGCTTGTGCTTTATGTTCCATAATATAATAGCCATTGATTAGTCCTTTGAGAGAGTATCTTGCAGTGGAGGATACTGTAAATGATGCAGAGTTCTTCTAAACAGATGAACAAGCTTTTTGGAGGAATAAACGATGTGAATGAATGTAGTCTGATGAGGCTCGCTGAGTGTTCGCTCAGACCGGCTGTCACTTCAAGTAGGTAGGACAATAGATGACTGAGACATCATTATGAGTCCTTCCAGGTTGGATGAATTTACCACTCAATAAACCCTTTCTTTTCTCCATGTTTTTATGCTGAATAAACATGGCGGCAATTAAGAAAAGCAGAGCCATGTATACAGGGTTCGTACAAAGTCTTGAAAGTTTTGGAAATGCTTCATTTTAACTGTTACTGTATGTTTTCAAGGTTAGGAATGTGCTTGAATTTAAATATACTCCTTAATTTCAACATAATCTGGTGTTGCAACCAGAAACCAAACATCTTTTAATATTTGAAATGAAACGATCCCGTCCTCATATTTGTTTGTTGTCTCCTGGAATTTATACTAACAATTTAGATGTGATGATAAAGGCTTCGAGAGTCTGGACATTTTTGGTTTAGGTACCTTGAAAGTACTTGAAAAGCGCTTGAATTTCACTCTTGAAAACCTGTACGTACCCTGTGTAGAGAGAACTATCTGAAGTCTACGTGAATCCTGTGACCATCAAGCACTTTGAACTCTCTCTCTACATGGCTCTGGTTTTAGCGGGAATGTCTCCACACACACCAGATGTAAAAACTCAGGTATACTGCGACATACAGAGAGATTTGATCAGCACTGTGTGAACTTGTCTGGAAACGACTTAAATCTATCGGACCTTTATTTATATGTAAAAGTCCAGCACTCCAGCTTTAAGGTTCAGGCTCAGTTTAGATTTGATTAATTCATTGCTGTCAACATTTATATTTTAAGTCATGTTTAACTTCTGTAAACAGGGATTGTGTGTATCGTAAAGGACTTCTCTCCTTTGGACACCAAGTCATTTCAGTCAGACATCTTGTGGTTACATCTAACTTCATTCCTCCGTACAATCCCATGTTGTAATGCAGAATCAGTTACCACAATCTACGAGTGTGCAGCTGCTCCCGGGTTTCATTACATCTTCATTACGTCTGCCATGTCCGTCCACATGAGATGTAAAGTATCTGAGAGCAGCTGCTGTTTCAGTCTCATCCATCGTAACAGGCTGAGAATAGATGAATCATTGTCTTCTTACATTGTTTTGGTGGAAGTATACCTTTAAAAAAATTCAAAAACTTTATTGTACAAATTATTTTAAATGGTCAAATTTCATCACATTTAGAGCTTTGAAAAGCTTTTTCCTCTAAACGAAATTTTATAAAAAAATGTATAAAAATGTGCACATTTGCTATTTTTGCAACAACAAATATATTAGTACTAAACTAAAATATTTAGTACTAAACATTGTGGATTTACTGCATTAATGGAATATGCAAGTCTGCATTTTATTTTTAGGCTGAACTCACTGAGAACCATTTATTTTCTTCTTCTCTGGTGTCTTTAGAGCGTCGCCAGGCAGAGGCTGGATTACAGTTTAGTCAAAATCTCAATGTTCTTCTTCTCGTCTTCTCAGAAGAAAGAAAGACAGACAGACAGAAAAAGACACGATAAAGAAAGAAAAGACAGACAGACAGAAAGTGTGTCCCAACATGTTTTTCCTCTCTCAGTAAAAAGACGAAGGATCACCTGGATTTGACGGTGGTACGTTGAGGTCTACAAACAGGGTTAAAGATGAGACCTCCAGTCTTCTCCACTGTAATTCCTGAGCTGGAGACATTTCAAGTTTCTAACAAACCTTCCTCCATCTTGTATCTGCAGCACAGTTACCGTGAGGTGGGCATCCTGCTGCTGTACCTGGCTGTCGGAGTGTCCGTCTTCTCTGGCATCGCGTACACCGCCGAATACGAAGAGGTTTCAACATGTCGAGGGCTCACGTCTCTCTTTACTTTTACATGCTGGGCTTCAGTTTAATGAGTTTTTATTGTTTTTTCCTTGTGTCTGTCCGTCTGTGAGATGTTTCTAAAACACACAGGAACTTATTTACAGGACATGTGGGTAACTGATCTGGTGAAAGAAGTAATTCATTAGAGTATTGAGAACTTCACTGTCCATCAAGGTGCAAATAATTTTTGTCTTTGGCGTGGCTCATGAATAGTACATAGTTTGCTGTGTATATATTAAATATATAAAAACACAGCACACACAGATACAGAGAGTAAAACATGTTACTGTCATGACATAATTATTAGTGTTTAAGCCATAATATTGAAATTTACTTTTAAGTTAATTTAATTTAATTTATTACACTTTATTCCAGACGTCTGTTTGCGTGGTCAAGAGATTAACAGGACTGACTCATGAGTTATAATGTGTTTGGTTTCAAGAGTAAATTTCTGCTAAACTGCTCAGCGTTAGCAGAACTTTAAGCTTCACGGTTAATCTTGTTAAGTTTATTTTTATTCTCATATTTTCTTCCTCATCATTTGATCTTTTGTTGTTCAGGCATAAAGTTTTGTAACCTGAACGTCATGTTTAATTTGAATTAATTCGTAACCACGTAACCATAAAGCGGCTCCGTGTGTTTCCAGGATGTGGGTCTGGACACCATCCCGGCCTGCTGGTGGTGGGGGACGGTGAGCATGACCACGGTGGGCTACGGGGACGTGGTGCCCGTCACGGTGGCCGGGAAGCTGGCGGCCAGCGGCTGCATTCTGGGCGGCACCCTGGTGGTGGCGCTGCCCATCACCATCATCTTCAACAAGTTCTCCCACTTCTACCGGCGACAGAAAGCTCTGGAGGCGTCAGTGAGAAACAACAACCGCAGGAAGATGAGGATGAGCTGCGAGAAAGAGCCGGAGGAGGACGAGGAGGACGAGGAAGAGGGATCAGACGGGGACAGTCGGTGTCTGGACGATGATGATATTGATGATATCGAGGAGGATGATATAGATTATGAAGATGAAGGAGGTGTAATCAATTACAGCTACGTGGAACACTCATCCTACACGTCAATGCTGAGGAGGAAGGAGCTGCATCAGCTGTGAGGAAGATTAAAGCTGCTCCGACTCTGTTTCCCTTCAGACGGGACACAAATGTGATGTTTTCAAATCAAGTTAAAACCAGTCTGATGTTTTCAGCTCTGATCTGGACCACATTCACATTTGATCATGAACCTGACTTTCATCTGATCCAAGGCCACGCAGATGTAGTGAGACGATGGCCGTCATCCAAACAGTGAAGACAAGAAGTCAAGAAGGCAGCAGTTAGAGGGGTCATACTGTGAAAGACTAATTGGGAGGTGGACTAAAGCTGCGGGTCTTCCATGACAGGCTGTTCTGACATGATGTGCTGTAGTTTGGTTTGGTGTTTCAGGGTGGAGGTTTGTTCATTCGGATGTTGGATGTGTGAAACTTGAATGTGAAGAATCACAGAAAGAAAAAAAAGGTCAAATTAAACATAAAGTCCTGCAGCACTGTACGAATGATGAGCTGCACTCAAGTTAAATAGCATGCATGCAAATGAAGTTAGCTGAATAAAAATATAATATCAAAAACTGTGAAAAGTACTTTTGTGGAAGAAGTAGAAAGAAGGTATTTAAAGAGAAACAACACTAAACTGTTAATGAAGGCTAGCGCTCATCAATGAGGAAAAGCTCCACCGATGGTTCTCCCTGTCTGTTTCTGTTTCTGACTGTAGTCCTTCTTCTGAACGCAGTTTCTTTTTCATCTGAAGCATCAGAAACTTTTCTTGGACTCTTCTCAGGTTTTTCCTCCAGACTCCTGGTTGCTGTAGCTCCTCCGTCAGACCAGAGCCATGTAGAGAGAACTATCTGAAGTCTACGTCAGTCATGTGACCATCAAGCATGTTGAACTTCTGTTGATGCGACTCTCTCTCTACATGGCTCTGGTTTTACTACCAGTTTTAAAAACTCCGTATACTGCAACATACAGAGAGATTTACCTGGAGGTGATCGGCTGAATCAGCACTGTGTGAACTCATCTGGCAACGACTTGAATGTAACACGTTCATTTATATGTAAGAGTCCAGCACTCCGGCTTTAATAAAGAACACCAAATGACATGGAAATACTAAACTCATGATTGAATTTTGTCTCCAGACTTGCCTCATGTGTGCATGAAGTGACTTTTGTCTTCAAATCACAGTACGTACACACACACACACACACACACACACGCATTGCCTCATGTGAATCCCGTGTGCCTGAATTACATTTCTATCCCGGGAATGGTAGACTCCAACACCAACAATGAAAACTACTACAAACAGAGGCAGTTATAGAAAATAAATACGTTGAACTGCGATTGCTAAAAGAATGCAGAAGATAAATAGCATCAGAAATGGAGACTGATGTCATGAAAGTCTGGATGATTATAACCTTAAAGGTCAGGTTCACATTTTTTCAAGTATGTCTTAAAATAAATAAAAGTCACATTCCTTCCTAACATGTTTCCAAAGAAAGAGATGGGCGATAAAATCAACAGTCCAAAAAATATACTAAAGTTTATCTGAAGCTCATATGTGTCTCAGGTAATCAGATCAACAAAGAGGGAGTTTTGTACTAAAGACACAGTAACTCTGGAGGATAATGTCTTGATTTGATACTCTGAGACTGTTGACGCCTCGTTAACTTCAGATAAACTTTGGAGTATATTTTTCTTTTATTATGACGGGATCTTTTAATGTCCAGTAGGAACAGGTTGAATTATTACAGCAACAAAAACCTGTTTCACTGCACCTGACTTTCATAAAGAGGAAACTCTTCTGAACACAGCATTATGTTTGACTATAATCTATTTATTTTCTTTCAGTTACTCAGGAAAAACAGATTCTTTAGGAAAGAAAACATTTGTGATTCCACTGTTTATCAGCCTAATATTATTATTATTAATAATAATAATGACATTAAACACTGAGAGGTGAACATCACTTAATTTACCGTTTTCAGTTTATGTGCTGTGAAACTGGAGGAGGTCAAACTCTGCTGAGGGCCCCAAAAACGTTTATTCTGAGAGCGTCGGGGGCCGTGGCTCCCAAACCAGAGAAGTTTTCAAGGCCGGGTGTGTCAGTGACATCTGAACTGGTATTGATCCACAACTCTTTTAATACCCTGCTGATCTATTATGGCAACTTATTATGAACAGCGCAGTAAAAACGTGTTTATTGCCTCTTTAAATTAAACTTCATAAAGGTGACGTTTCAAGCTGAGGAGCAATATTTAGTATTTTAAATGAATAAAAAGTACACAGAATAGAAAAACACTGTCTTTGTACTTGTTAGTGTTACTTTCTTGAGTATTTTGGTAAAGATTTCAGGAGTTATGAGCAGACAGCTGAACCACCTCCACTGAATTCTGTCTAATTATGTCAATATTACAACTAATCTTATTGTCTTTAGCACTCATGTTAGCTCCCAAATACAGAGTCATTTCCCAATAATGTCGTGGAAATAAAAAATAAACAGATAAACTCTCTCTCTCTCTCTCACACACACACACACTTTTCATTTTGGGTTGAGGGAAACGGCACACCCGGTGAAGGAGAGAGATCAGATTCGTTGCCACCTGATTAAAAATTCATCTCTTCTATTTTGGCCGACAGAACTCCCCATGTGGAGGAAAAACAAAGAAGGGAAACGAGCCTCAAAAGTTGAGTTTTTTTAGAGTATTTGACGGATCTGATGGGACACGAGGACGCTTTTAGAAAGTCTGAACCACAGCGAGCTCAGTCGCTCCTCAAACCTGCTGGCACTGAGGCCGAACGAGGCCGAGGAGGAGGAATCATTTAATCTTTCTGTAAAAAATACAGAAAGAAAGGTGAAAAACATTGACTTTGACAGCAGGTGCTCCAACAAGAAGTTCATATACAAATCTACTCTAAGAAAAACAGTTACCAGATAGCTGACAAAGTCCTACCGTCATGTTGATCACGTCTGTTGTGACGGAGTGAAACTGTTTCATCTTTATTTTGACTGAGATCAGCGCTCAAAGAATAAAGGTGGAGTTATTCTGTATTTTCAGTACGTTCTGACCACAGACTGTATATAAAGATGGACGACATGACAGCCCAAGTGAAGCCAAAACATCTGGATAAGCCCCGCCCCCTCCATGTTAGCAGATGGGACATGTGTCAAACTGAAAAGTCAAAGTAAACGTCAAATAAAATGATCCCAAAGATGGTTTCTGTCATTTCAGGTAGTTCTTATCATGCTGATTCATTTTTCTGAACAGTTTGGTTTTAATTAGTTATTTGACGCTATAAAGAGGGGGTGTCACATCATGACGGACAACTGTGAGTGTGCTGTGATTGGTTCAGGCGGATGTATAGGCGGGAACTCGATCACTACTGCACAGACTCTGGCTCCAAATTACGTCACCAGCGCAAGATGGCAGCTCCCGTATGTTGGCTTCATTTTTATACAGTATAGGGAAGAGGCGACGCGTCGTCCATTTTTATATACAGTTTGTGGTTCTGACTTCGTCTGCTGAAGACATAAATCTTTAAAAACACCTCACAAACATATAGTTTCTTTTAAATATTCCTAAAACAGCTGCTCACTGTAGTTTTTATCAAACAAACAGGAGGAAATAGTGCATTTGTTGGAGACTATTTTCAGCGGTGGATGAATCCACATTTGGTGCTCTAGTGAGTATTTGGGGCAGCAGGACGGTGTGTGTGGGACTGAGCCCAGATAAACTCCAGTGTGTGTGTTCCTGGTGATGAAGGAACAACAGTGAGGCTCACTGATGTGTTTTTAATAGTTTCTGGAGCAACAGTGGAGCTCTGTGACTCAAAGAAGATACATCAGTCAACATATCAATATATCAGGCGATACTTGTTAGAAGTATTAGTTCATTGCTGGTTTTGGTCTTTTCCTAAAAACACCAAAAACTTGTATCATTTTAATTTGAAGTTAAACTGATTTGGTGCTACTTTATACTTCTACTCTTTAATATTTGACTTTTTACTCCATTACATTTATTTGACAGCTATAGTTACTTTACAAATAAGGATTTTTACAAACAACAGTATGTGAAGTATTTTTAATTAGCTTCACTTTATAAACTACAACAGTAAAACTTTGCTCACACATTCTGGCTCACGTTACTTTTGATACTAGTACATTTTACTAATACACTTTCAGTTCAGGACTTTTACTTGTAATAAGAGTATTTTTACAGTGTGGTATTTCTACTCTCACTTAAGGATCTGAATACATCCTCCACCGCTGGTTTTAATGTAACAGCCAATCAGAAAACCCTCAAAGGAAATAAATAAACTCTTTATGTAACACAGACACAAACACTGAACTTTCCTCAGTTTTTTTTATTAATTTCTTTATTAGACAAGCAAACAAATAAAATACACAAACCAAACATCAGTGATCTCAAACATATGCGTGACTTCCACTGCATACTTTAAGGCATATATATATGTATATATACACTTCAGAAACTGAGCGAACACATCAGGCATCAGACAGGAAGTGTGCAAAACATGAGAAGAGCTCAGAAAAGACGAGTAAACGGCAGATTCCAAACATGCCTGAAAAGTAAAATAATAAAAAAAAGGTTTTGCAGGTAGAAAAGGCCGAGAAACAGGAGAAGGGAAACTTCTGAATTCTCAAAAATGTTTTTTTTGAAGATGCAGCCTGAACCTGGTGTTTATTGTAAATCTGTAATTGTTCACTTTGTCAGGCATCACAGTTTTATACAGAAGCAAATTACGGTTTGTATTTTAACTTTTTATAGTTATAATGTTTGTATTCCTACTTGAATACTTGAGCAATTACACCACGTGTGTTATAAAACATGAACAACCAAATCACCTGCAGGTAGAACTGAAAGAAAACCTGCTGGAGATGAACTGTGAAAATGAATAAATTAAACATGTGAGCAGCCTAAACGGTGGTAACACTTGAGGTGATGGATCTACACACTCCTGTGTTTCAGCAGGATTTAGACATTAGAATCGATTCACTCATTAAATGAATTAGAGCCTCATGAAGTGTTTCTACTACTGAAACATCGTCTGAGTTCTCTGCCAAGAACAAGTAAATAACCTGAAGTTAGGGCTGCACGATTACGGCCCAAAATTATAATCATGATTATTTCAATCAATATTGAGATCATGATTATTTATCACGATCACGTGCTGCAGTTTGTAGGGTTTTTTTCAGGTGGTCGAACACGTTAGTTGTATTGCTTTATGGCGCACACACAAGTCTCTGGCACTCTTTGCATATGATCAGGGCTCCTACAGCTTTTTAAGAGTGAAATTCAAGCACTTTCAAGGTACCTCAACCCAAAATTTCCAGGCTCTCAAAGCCTTTTGCCAGGAGACAACAAACAAATATGATATTGATTAATTTCAAATATTAAAAAGATTTTTGGTTTCCAAGAAACACCAGATTATGTTTGAAAATCAAGCATTTTTCAAGGAGTATTATCAAATTCAAGCATATTCCGAACCTTGAAAACATAACTTAAAATTAAGCATTTTCCAAACTTTCAAGACTTCGTACGAACCCTGTATGATTTGTTCTTTCATAATGTCACTTGCCCTAAATCTGAAATACCTCCAAACAAACAAACGGACGATGATCCGTGTTGAGTTTTTTGCCTTCTGGACATCTGAGTTTTCGTTTTGCCCGTCTGCTCTCTGTTGTACATCTTGATCGCCCCCTGGTGGCTGGCTGTTATGATATGCAATGGAGTTTTCTGAGTGGAGCATGCATTTTAAACGTAGACATTGCTCCCGATCATGTTCATTTAATTGTAGGAAGCCAAAATCGTGATTGAGATTAATATTCAATTGACTGTGCAGCCCTACTTGAAATTAAAGCACAAATAATAATAATAATCCAGACATGTTTTCACTCAGTGTTTCCCTTCATGCTGCTCAACTGCAGGTGTTGAATGAACAGTTGTTCATGTTACAAACTGATTCCAAAACCTCAGAACAGTTTTTCTGTTCAAAAACGTCTCCAGTGATTTCGACTTGATTTCTGATGCATCACTTTTCCTGCAGCAGAGTAAATTCACTGCCAATTAAGATCTATTATTTTCAATATTTTCCCCTTTTCCCCCCTCTGGTATCCAGTCAGCAGAACCAGTTTCTATATTCGATCACGGCTCAAACAACTATTCAACAGCAAAACAGCAGAACATCCGAAACTGACTGAATAAGGCAGAAAGAATATGCTTTGCTTGTAACAGAGAAAATGAAAAATGAATTGTGCTCATGAGTCACAGAGTCCGGCACACAAAGAAGCCACCGAACAAGTCTGGAGGTTAAATCAGCGTCTTGTTATCAGGTCTGGACTCCAGCTGAAGGGTTTTTCCCCAAAAACCTCCAACACACATTCTGACTTGTTGATAACTGATTCATATTCAAAGTAATAACTTAACGAAAGTGTCTCGTTTTGGGGATTCAATCCTTCCAACGCCTGAATCCTGACATACAAATACAGCCCAGCGTATATTTACAGACGTGACTGTTTGTGTGACAGATCTCCACACTGTCATTATTTTACACCCCTGAGGAGTTTTATGACCTGAGAAGCTGGTTTTCGTTCTGATGCACATCCCTGTGGATCCAAACAAAACTGTCTCCTAGCTGATGTGTAACCACTAAACCTACGTATAAAAATATAAATCCTCCCTTATGTTTTGTGCTGGATGGACACCGAATGTGAAAAGGTGAGCGGCTGAGTTGCTCTCAGGAATGTTAGAAGTGAAGCTGAATGAGACCTGGGGCGACGCCAGCTTTCTGCTGCTTCTTGGCACTTTCTCAGGCTTCAGTCCACTGTGCCAGATCAAACTCATGAATCCAGGAAATAAAAGCTTCGTTGAATCTATTCCATAAATGTGTCGACCCAGGTCTTCTTTTTTTTTTTTTAAGCTTACTCAGGAAGAAAATTAGACAAGACATAAAAACCCAAATTAAAACACTAAGAAGGACACAGGAGGTTAAATGTCAAATTGTGACCATCTGATTAAATTCCCTTAAAATATTTTAATACTATAAGAACACTTTAATTCCAGCTTCAGATGAACACATTAGACATTCAAACGCAGGTGTGTCTGTTAGGCCAATTGTTCAAACTTTTTCGTCTCGTGTTCCCTTTAAATGAAGCAACCTGCAAACCATCATCAATGGCTGCATGCGTCCATAAATAACGACCAAGTTAACAAAAAAGTGATTTGGAGACCTGAAGACGTTAAATTACCCAGTAATTTAAAAATAAAGCAAATAAATCCCCTATTACCATTTATTATAATAAATGGTTTAGAACACACTAATGTAGTTGTAATTAGACAAAAATGTCTGTGTACAACTACATTACAGTTTAAAACACTAAACCATTTAAATGTTTATATAATGCTTATAAATGGGGGAATTGTGAAGCAACTATTATATTATTTTTCTTATTCTGTTAATTGTGACCTCTTGGATTTATCTCGAGACCTGCAGGTTGGGAACAACTGAGTTTCAGATAGTTTCAGAGTTTTTTTACATTTCAAAATCAACATTTTCATAATGACAATCTGTGGATTCTGAATATTCATCTGTTAGCTAGTCCTGTTGTATAAAGGGAGTTTGGTTAAAGTCAGACATGTAACCTCCAGTTGGATCCATGTGTGGAAGATGAGGATGGAACAATGATATTAAATAATGATGAATGAATGAATAATGATTTCGTAGTTGACCAGGAATTAAGTGTAACTTAATGCATGCGAGGATGATCAGTCTTACACTGATGACTGTTTAATTTTCTTACAAATGATACCATACTCTGCAGCTGTGTCTCAATTCAGGCGCCGCATCCTTCTAAGGCCGAACCGAGCGTCGTTAAATGAGATGGTCTGGTCTATGGAGGATTTCCTACTTGCGTCACGAAACGCTGCTCCTGTCGCTGGACAGCAGCAGTTGAGGTTTGAGGTTTTTAAAGCTTCTTGGTTTTTTAACATTTGTATCATTAACTATTTGCGTGAGTTGAAACCCAATACTTACATTTAAAAGTGTAATCCTGCTTGGCTGCTGTTGATGGTATGTTTGGGGACACCATATTCTCTTGCGCACAATAATGATCCTTTATTATGGGCCGCGAAGGATCCAGCCTTTGGATCCTCCAAATTCGGGGAAAAAAGGCTCCATTTCTCGTCGCATTTGAAGGACCCTTCAAAATGGGACGGCCTTGTCGCGCCGCTGTGACGCCCCTGAATTGAGACACAGTTTATAATGAAGTAGCCCCATTTTTGATGCTACTTTACTGAAGTGTTTCTGCTGTTTGACTTCAGGCTGAAGCACAACTGTGAGAAAGTGTCACTTCCTTTTTAGGCGACAGAGGACAAGAAAATTGGTCTAATAACTATTATATTGAGAGACACAAATGTGTGGTCCAATATACCGATTTGGTTTTCGTACGTAACACTGAAGACTTATAGAAATAAAACATGATGAATTATGAAGGAAATTCAACAATGGCTGTATATTCAGCGCTGTATGTAGAAAAAAAAAAAAACGAGGAACATCTAGCTTTTAAAGTTTAGAGTGAGGAACCCTTCTGGATGTCACATGCCAAACAATGAAGATGTTATCCTGTTCTCTGCTCTCCTTTTAGCTAAATCATTACGACTAATAGCAAATACATGATTCGTTCACATTTATCTTTAAACTTTGATCTGTGTTGACATGTAGCTTCAAATTGACCAGCATATTATGACAGAAGAGGCAGTCGTGTTCTGAAACAAACTGATAATCTGCATTTTCACCAGGGAATCCATTTCTAGACTACACGCTTGTCTAGACTTTCTCAGTCCAGAATGGGAACGCTGAAAAGTCCGGAAGCATTATCGTCTACCAACAATGACAAGAAAAAAGTTGAGGAAATAACAGACGAGTACCTAAGTTGAACAGTCAGCAGTTAAAATGATATTGTACCACACGAAAACTAAACTTAAAGAGATCCAAGGAGCTTTTTAACAATCATCACTGTGGTTTAAGAAATAAACAGAAAGAAGTCCAGGTTGACGGAATCAAAATGAAACTTTCTCAGTTATTTCTTAAACCGTCAAAACCACAAATGCAATAAAAGTTCTTGAAGGCTCCAGATTATCTCAAGAGGGCAGAATAAAGGGAACATGGATCTTAAACACACAATAATATTCTAACAGAGAACAGCTCTTTGGAAGTTCTTCAGCAGTTTGATCATCAGAAGTCCTCGCACAGTTTTCCAAATCTAATCCATGTCGTCTCATGAGCAGTTATTTTGGACGAACTTCAGCAGCTGTGACAAACGTTTTTTGTCTTACGGACATTTCACAAACCTGCTGCAGAGATCACAAGAGATAAAACATCCAGTTGTTGCTGTAAGGAGCTCTGTAGTTCCTTCTCAGAAGTTCTGCTGCCGTCGTTTTTTGGCCTCGATGGCGTCGAGGATGGGCTTTCTCTTGGCTCGGTAGCGCTGACGGATCTCCTCGATCTCCTGCTCCATCTGAGGGTCCAGAGAGGCCAGACGCAGACGCAGCTCCTCCACCGACCACGAACTCACCTTCACAAAGACACATCAGACATCGGCTTTATTCTTATCTGTCAGTACAGGATGTCTACTATCGATATTTGATTAGTCATTAAAGTTATTTTCCAATCAAAAACACAAACATTCCTTATAGGATTTGAAGCTTTTCTTTGTCTTATGTGACAGTGAACTGAATATTTATGTTTTTACTGTTGGTCAGAAATAAATAGCATTTTGAATACGTCAACTTGGGTTTTTAGGAAATTGTAACGTCATTTTTACTAATTTTGAACATTAATAGACTGAACAAATCATCAATAAATTGCAGAGGATATAGATGACTTTTTTTTTAAATCCCTGCATTGGCTGCCTATTGGGTTTATAACTTATAAAATAAATGTTTAATTCGATCATGTCTAAAACGCTATATGAGTTCCGTGACAAACCTTCGGCCATTATGACTCCAGCTGGATAATCTTTCATTACAGCACACAGTGAACAATCACAAAAAAACAACATCCAAAAAAAGGTCTCACTTCCGTTTAGTAGCTGTTCGAGAACTTCTTGTCAACTGCTGTTTCAAAAAGGTCAAGAATCAACTTTGAAGCCAACATGGATGAGAAGTCCTTAAAGTGCTCAGACAAATATGGATATTTAACATCTACAACTCTATGACATCTGGGTGAACTCTATCTGAGGATGAAAATCATGTAATATGATCGAAAGCTTCAGCAAAGCTACAAAATGGACCTTGAGGTGAGACCGTTTTGTCGGCTGCCATTTCCATGAACTTTAAGAAATATCCAAGAAAGGGCTTCACGATCGAATACAGCTTGTACTGCTCTGTCATCATCTTGTTTGCTTAAACAAACTCAACTGTCCAAGTAAACACGAGCTGACATTCGTACTCTGGAGTCACTTCCTTCTGCTTACTGGTTTCATATCATTTAAAACTGTACTAATGCAGAAGGTTCACTGCCTCATAGATCTCGTAGTATTTCGAAACCTTATAAAGTCAGTATTGGACCTGAAACTGAGAAGTTGGTACAAACATAACCGTCTCAGAACTGGATATGAAGCTAGTTAGCTTCTTTACTAATGACTTCTCCTCTTTGTTGTTACAATCCGGTGCAGCTGGAGGATTTGATGACTTCAAGTCCATTAATGGACACTTAAGAAAGTCTTTACCACACCCTAAAAATATCTCAGGCATGACAGCGATAATCAAGGTGCCTGATAAGTGTATCTATTTTAGCAGCTTTCAAAGGCTACAGCTATTGACATTTATTCAATCTCTTTCCTCCTCAGCTGTAGGCCTCAGATAGGAACCTGATGCCTGCTTTAGCTCTTCCCCGGGGGGGATTCCCCTTTTACCAGCAGCACTTCGCTCTCCAGTTATTTATTACCCAAAATCAATGGAGCTAAAATAACACTGGCGTCTTGAGTCCACTAGATGGATAACCGTGAAGAGAAGATGGAAGGTCCTACAACTGGACTACACCAGGGTCAAGGTAAAACAGGCACTGAGCACCAAAATCATTTCTAAACCTTTAAATATTTCTTACATTCACTGTAAATCCTGATTTATTCAATATACCCTCAGTGATCAATTAAGCTTACAGACATTCTTATATGACTACTACAACATAAACTACATCTCCACCATTGATATGTACTGTATGTTCAGTTTTAGTTTCTCTACAACAAGGCCAAATAAAATACTTCTCTGCTGCTCCGTCGCCTCCTCAACCTGCAGCACTTGAGTAGCGTATTTAATTTATTGATTTATTACTTATCGATGATTCTGAAAATACTGAACATATGGATCAACAGCAGAGAAGTGAATTAGGTATGAAACTAAATTTGATTTTTAGTTAATATGCCGATTATTTTCCCAATTAATCGATTCATTAAGTTGACAAATTCAAATGTGTTGTTTTGTCGAACTAACGATCCAAAACCCAAAGATATTCAGTTTACAATCACATGAGACAAAGAAAAGCAGCAGATATTCACACTTGAGAAGCTGAAACTAATTAACGTTTAGTATTTTTGCAAGAAAAAAAAATTACTGAAATAATCAATTATCAAAATAGTTGCCATTTAATTTGCTGTCGATCGACTAATCCATTAATTGATAAATTGTTTCAGATCTAAAGTGGATTAAAGCAACAGGAGTGGTCTGAGAAATGTATACAGCCCTTTTGATCCATTTGAACACGTTTAGGGCTGAAATGATTGATTAAAAAACAAACAAAACAGAAAGTTAATCTTCAGCTATTTTGATAATTGATTAATTTTTTTTTTGTGCCATTTTCTGGAATTTAAGGGCCAAATGATTAATTGAGAAAATAATCAACTGATTAATCGATAATGAAAATAATAGTTGCTGCCCTAAACTCCACTGTAACTGCTGTGATTCCACGCTGACTACTGCCGCTGTCCACACAGTAGCAAACTTCAAACATTTCACTCCTACAGGGGCGACTGATACTCAAAAGACTGTGGAATATTCCTTTACATACATAATGATGGCCATTTACATGCTGGTGAACCGGAGCACAAAGACAAACTCCAAACTGCTTGTTTGCCTGCCTGTTTTGTTTGCTGGGGCTCATGTGTCTGTTCACAAAGTCCTACTCTTCAATATTATATTTATCGAACACAAACGTCACATTACCTGCTCAGCTGAAGATACAGTCACTGCAAACCAACAAAAACAAAGTGAAACACCTTTGCAGGTGTGATGCTGCACGCTTCGTCAGCTCTGCTGTAGTTTTTTGGACTTGCAGACAGTTGCAGATTTCAGATTTAAGAAAGGTTTCAGTCTATAAAAAGGTCATCATAATAGGGAAATAAAATGAATCACAAAAAACATGCGTAGAAATGTATAAATATTCCTTCTAAAATATTTTGTATTGTTGACACTGTAGTACATTCTTTCCAGCTAGCTGCAGTAGCTGCAATGTTTTGTTTGCACATACAGAAAAACACTTATTAAAGATTTAGCATTTGAACTAACATCTGACTAACAGCTCATCACCTCATTCAGTAGGAAATACAGAGCTTTAAAATATCCATGGAAACCATCTAAAATAAATAACTTGGAGTCACTTAGTGGCTGTAAGAGAAATGAAAGGTAGAAGCAAGAACTGGGCTTTGGTTTGATTCTGAGTGCCAAGAAGTTGTGAATCTTTTCCTGCACAGAGTAACCATTTATCCTTGAGTGGATAGACACAAGAAAATAGAAGGTATAAAGCAAATCAATAAAGATACGAGGACATGGAAATGGAAACTGAGAGGGGAAGTTAAGCATTCTGATTTTTTGTCACATTTGATTTAAAGTGGTTTGAAATCAATACTTTTATATTAACAAGGAATCACTTGACAACTTGTATGTGATGAACACACAGACAAACACCACCAGACTCTACGAAGCATTGCATTGTCTTGCATTGTCTGCCCACAACTTTACTTTTTGGTCGTTTTCAGCTGCAGCAGGCAGCCGTTTTCAGAGAAAAAGCACCAAGAACCTGCTGGACACTACCTGCTCAGCATCAAATGGCAGACAGACATAAGCCCCTTTTATACAGCCTGTTCAAAGCGAGAATGTTGCGCTGTTATTCCGCCTCGCCGTCCGCAAATTGGGGAGACAACGAGGTCCGGGAGCTCCTTACCCTCCAAGCAGAGGACGAGATTAACAATGCGCATGTTATACATCACATTATTCGCCGACGATGCTGTTGTGTTACACGTCACACCTCTTTTGCTTCAGTGTAAATAAGCAAAGGTGGCGTGATGACGGGTCTTCTTTACAGCAGTACTGCGGGATCTCTGTTAAAAGAGGGGCTATTAGTTAGTGAGTAGCTGGTGAACACAGAGGAGCATTTAGCAGCTAAAGAGACATGTTTCTCAGGTATTAGAGCTGAGAGTTGCCCAGCATCTGCTGAATGTGTAAACAGAAAACTGTTTTACACAAAAACGTAAACTGTGATAATAAGTCACGGTTGTGTTCACAGCTCGTTTCTGCAAGCAGCTGAAAAATCTGTAACTGCAGGTGTTTAAAAAAAGTTTTAATTTCCTGTATTTTCCATCTCATACCTGGCTAGCTTGAAAAACAGCAACACTGACTGGTTTCAATGATGAACAGGAACACTTACAAGATGATGTCAGTTTCTGCAAAGTGAAGGGAAACAACTTAGCACAAAAAAGGCTCTAAAATAAGAACAGATCCTGTTCACTTAATACTACAAGCTCCAAAACCCTCTATCTCATACATGATTTATTTCAAGATATCAGATCACACATGGACTTAAACCAGCGTGGTCTCTAGTACATGTTCTGTTTGGGGTTCACATATGTAAACCAGTGTGACCAAACACACAGTTGACATGTCTCTTTTGACCGAACATGTGACTGATGATGGGCTCATTAATTGTGGATGAGTTTGCCTGGGATTTAACCTTCTGTCGGAATCTACGGTCTCCTTGAGATGTATTCTGAGGAGAGAGGAAGGGAGGAAAAAAGGACTTCGAGAGGATGAAAGACGGGAATAAAGAAAACCAATAAGGGAAGAGTAAAAATAGAGAAAAGGAGAGAGGACAGAATGGGGCAGTTGAGGGAGATTGGTTGTTCTACGTCTGCTTTTCATGAATAATGTAGGTTAGTGCTTTCCCACCACATGTTCTATGCTGCACTGTCACACCACTGAACTGGCTGAAGCAAAAGCCACAGATAAAATGGTAAATATTAGACAAGGCAGCTAAATCTAAGCTTAAAATACCATAAAACATTGGAGGGAATTCCTCTATACTATACCACTAACCGTTACCTGAGAAAGTCTGGAGATACAATAAGTTTAAGAAAGAGAAAACGAAACTAAACTAAATGTATGAACCACAAACTCATGGAAAGAGTTTTCAACCAGCCAACATGATATTTTGGATAACTACATTAAAAAAATACAGAAATAGCATTGTAGACAGATCTAAAATTAAACACAGTCAGCAGGAAGCTGTCAACAAGCTGCCTCAAAGAATTAAAGATCCCAGAAGAAATTAGCTTTTTATCCTCACATTTGCAAGTCTAATGGAACAATAAATCCCCCCAAGAGGGATTTGTGTCGTCGAGTGAAGCCTATTTGATTTTACTCTTAACTGCCTGGCGCTCTAAAGGGTGCAGTAAAGCACAGATATTTACAGTTTCACTATAAAAGGTCCTGCTGTCTTTGTACAGACGTTACAAGTTAACGTAGACTCACTGTGTTCCGGACACAGGTTTTATTTCCAACATGTCTTATTGGTTTTATCTTATATTTTATTCCATTTTATTATTGTATCAGTCGTGAAATGTTTTAATCCTGGTTCAGCCATGTGAAGCGCTTTGTAACTCAGTTTTGGAAAGTGGTGTATAAATAAAGTTTAGTATTATTTATTATATTGAGTGACATCTATTAAATCTGACAGCGTGTAGGTGTCACAGCAATGTGCGATACACCTTTTGAAGATGATGATGTTGGGGTGTGTGTGTGTTACAGTATTAAAGATCCAGGAGAACATGAGTGAAAATCTGGGTCAGCCAGCGGTTACCTGTCACTGCATGTTAGTTCAACAACTTCAAATGCACACTGGCACAGATTATGCCTGTGATATAACAGCGGTTATGAAGAAATGGTTGCCATTTTGGAAACTAATCTGGCAGAACATGAAACTGCCTGCCAGAAAGCCCAACCATCAGCTTATTCATTTTAATTTCATACACAGAACAAACTTCACTCCCTGCACAAATAAAAATGTTACTATCAGTAAAACTGCAGCCTACACACTCAAGATGCACATTTTTTCATATGGTGTGGGAGTGCCCAAGGGTGGCAGGGTTCTGGAAGAGAGTTTCAGAGATGCCATCAAGCATATTGTCCAAAACTATTCCTTACTTGCCAAAAGTCCTGTTACTTAATGACAGCTCAAACTTGGAACTGTGTAAAGCAGAGACGTCTCCGGCTAGCTGGCCTTACAGCTGCCAAACGACTAATAGCTTGTAGATGGAAAGCTCCTCATTCTGTCTGTCTTTGTTTTGGTTGCTTGTCAATTTTGTGCTGATTAATCCATGGGCATTTGTGATTATTTTCATCTACTTTATTTGTAACCCCACCCCTATATAATTTTTAAATGTTTAAATACCAATAAAGAAAAGCTTGAAACAAAGGCTTATTGTTCCGATATCCCTTTCAGTTGTGCTTTGCAGCAGATGAGAAAGAAGAGGCTTCAGTGCCCTCGGATTATCTAAAGCTGAAGAGGCAGCGGGGTGGTCTGGTAAGAGAAACCACCTCGTATTTAAAGGTCACACATTTAATATTTAATTCCAGCAGCAGCCATTTGTCCTGCTTAAATGTCGGTGAGTAAGACAAACAACCTCGCTGCGAGTGCTTTCCACAGAGGCATCCGCCAACTGCACTAAATGTAAAGGCAGTCAGAAAAGTGAGAACAAAGTTAGTCAAACTAAGGAAAAACACTATATCAACAAAACTGAGAGTGTGATCAACTGGTGAAATGACACAAAACTTATTGGGAAAAAACAACTTCAATCTTATGAAGGTTTAAATCTAAATTACTTAAGATTATTTCAGAATTTCTTTACATTAGAGGTCTTCACAGGCCGGTCTGAGACAGAACCATGAAAACCTGAGGACAGGAGCCTGGTTCGCTGCCCCTGCTGTGCTTACACGTCTGTTTGACTGGTAGAGAGGAGCAACCTTGTGGCTAATGAAAATCAAATTGTGTTGGGTCCTATAGTGACAATGGAAACTGCTGGCGGTGTTGTCCAGTAAAACCACTATATTGGCGCGACTTTACAAGGAACCAAGTGGACCCGTGCAGACCTTTACCCCCCCCACACACACAAACGGTGGTTCTAACTCACCACTTGAAGGTCTCCTTCAGCGGGCAGTTTGCGGTTGTCTGCGTTGTTTTCTCCTCTTCCTCCTCCGTCATTGTGACTGTTGGCCTCCTTCTCTTTCTGCTCAAAGTACTCCAGGAAGGACGGCTTGGCCGGCTGCATCGTCTCATCTCTCCCTGTAAGACACAGAATCACAGGAATTTGTCTCGGTGATACTGGAGCTGAACCAGATTTATAGTTAATGTTAAAGCAACATAATGCAAGAATTGGTATTTGTGTGTGACTTGGCGCCCCCTACATATTTCGGATATTATTAATAGTTGAATAATGTTGCTTTAAAACACAAAGACACACATGCATTAGTTGAGTTTATGGCAAGACATGCTAAAAACTGAACAGTGGACAGAACGTAATTCATTGTATATCTCCAACAAGTTTCAGAGTCAACACACAGTGCCATTAAAGCGCAGCCACACTAATTATGATTAAAGATAAGGGAATATTATTTCGAGATGACATTGTACAGAATAATTCAAACAAATACAGAGCATATCAAAAGTTCCCCTTGTCACGTTTGGGACTTTTCAATGTCAAGGGATCCCTCTGTTGGTTTAACTTGACAACAACGTGATCATTTCTTTTAAATCAGTGTCAAAAATTCTAATTACATCCACTGAGATTTAATTTTCATAAATATATACATACATACATAGATGAAAAGGTCCAAGAAGGAGGTGAATATTTTGTATAAGGACTGTACATCTATAGGGTGCAAACATGTTACCAATCTAACTCACTGCACAACTTCCAGTCAGCTTAAAGGCTACATGTATAACATGCTGCAACTGTATAAAGTAAGTACGGGAGATATGTTCCTCTCAGAATCTTATTTTCTGTTGCAGCAGCAAAAATACGAGTTGACCCTTTTTGTATACACTTAGTGAGAGGAAACATACCTGCACTCACAGCACCTGCTGTATGTATAAAATGTCTGCTAAACATGAATGAGTTACAAGCCAGTTCCCTGAGGTGCTTTGCGTCTAGAAATGGCTGTGATAAATAACCATACACAAGCAGGCTACAATGACGTTAAAGAATCAGTGTTCAAATTAAACGAAAGATAGAAAGATATGGTATGCAAACACAAGTGTTCCTGAGCAAGTCCCTGAATCCTCAACAGTCACAGGGTGCTGCACTGCTGAGCAGGAATGGGTAAACAGACAATTTCCTTTCCAGGATCAATGAAATGTTGCATTATTAAAGCGGCAATAAGTACGGAACAAGATTACCATGATAAATCTGCACTAATTTGATACAATTGCTGATCAATACCAGTGAGTCACTTGTCCAGGTGCTGAGATTAGAGACTTTTAAAACCCGCTTTTGATGGAAAAAGAAAAAGACAATATAGGCTTCAACATATCACTGGACACCAAGGACACGGGAGAAAAGACATTAAATAAAGAGAATAAATCCGATTTTAATGCATGTTACTGTGAGTGAGCACATGAAACCACAGAGACGAACTTTAAAATCAGTTTAAAAGTGATCAGCCTGGTGTGGCTGGCAGCTTCATCTTCAATCATGCTAAATTAATGAATAAATACAGCCTTAATAATGAAATATTTTTTAAATGAACACATTCATAATGTCCCTTCAGTTGAATTTTTATAATCAGTTGATTAAATTCACAAAAGGTGTTAAAATGTCTTCATGAATAATGTGACTGTTGTAATTACTTTTAAATAATCAACCATATTTATACTGGCCGCATTTCACCTCTTTTTAGCAGTAATCCATAATGATGAAAACACAACTAATATAAGAAGTGAACCAGGACAATGGGAGGTGCAGCTGGACAGTCTGTTCTCTCTAAATGAAAAATCAGTAGTTCAACTCCAGACTACAGGACTAAAACTTTGAATCATGTCTCTTTATAAAATTGGACAACATGTTAAAGATTTTTTTGTTAAATATAAAAGTAAAGATAGATTGCTGTGATGTTGCGTTTGTTCTTGTCTGTGAGTTTAAATGTTTAGATGATTAAGATGAGGACTAAAAAAAGTATTTTGTAGAGAACATGAAGAAGAGTTTCAATCAGCAATCTGTGAAGGTGAGATAAACTTTGAACAAACACTGACCTGCACCAGACAACACAACAAAGATCCAATAAAATAAAGAGACAAGTTAAAAGGAGGGTTATGCTGGATGTATGTAGGTAGGAAGGTAGTGGGAAGATGTACAGTAAGTGTGTAAGAGACAGTGAGTGTGTTAGTATATGTATACGTGCATGGAAAAGGCAACAGCTATAGAGATGATTAGTGTGTGTGGAGTTTCTGAGACAAATCTGCATCTTTTAATTTTACCCCAGTGAGTCCATGAGTGGAGCGAATCAACGAGTGCATCAGTGTAGTTGTGCCTTTGATTCATGGCTTTAATAAAACTGCTGTGGTGTTACAGAAGCTGAAGTTTCCACTCCTACAGTATGTGCAGAGCTCACATACAGCCACACTGTGAATGGTGTGAAAACAATTGCTGTTTCTAACAATTCACATTCTCGACTTTCTATTAAGTTGACCCTTACACTGTGTTGTGTAATGAACTTGAGAATATTCACAGATTTATAGCAACAACTTGCTCTTCTCTGCCTTGTTTTAATGCGACAGTAAAGTCCTCTATTACAGCACTGGACAGGGGAAAATCTGATGTCATAGCAAAAGGAAATTAGAGCTGGTTTATGTGCGTACTTAAAATTAATTTATGCCCAATAATCAGGTTATATAAATGGACAAGTAATAACTGGAATGCCAGGAATTTGACTTACCCCCTTGTAATAATCAAAGACATAGATTTTATGTAGCTTTTGCATTAGATAAGACAAAGCTGTTGCTTATGTAAGAAGGCATTTCAATTATCTTTATTGATTCAATTATCTTCTGTCTGAGTGTAGAGTCAGATAGAAAAATAAGAAACCAGGAGGTTGAAGGGTTTCAATATCTTGCTCATGGACACTTCAGCAGGGTAGATGCTTGCCAACACAAGTTTTTGAACCTAGTCATGATCCACACACACACAAGTTTTTACAACCTGGAATCTCCCCGACAGATGACTCAATTTCTGCGTAACCTGGCAGTAGAGATCATGTCCACTACGAACATACTGTTTGATGAAAAAACAAGTACAGTGTAGAGCCTGATGTGAAGCAAAATGTAACTAAATGTCAAAGATCTCTGCGTGCACAGTTCTGTTCAGGTACATTATCATTAGCTGTAGAAACAGGCAGGTTTACTGGTCTCCCCGAAGAGAAAAGACTTGGTTTGTTATGTGATTTAGGTGAGACGGAACATTAAGTCCAGGAAGTAGCAGCAGTGTTGTAGTTGCTGCATATGTGTGACACTAAATAACCTGAATGTTAAACATCAGGTAGAGAATTAGTGAAACCTGATTTCCGCATCTTGATTTCTCCTGGAGAACGCCCATTTCTTGTTTACGTTTTTCTTTTTTAAAAATGCATGCACGTGCAGGACAAAGACTTCAGACGGGGAAAGTATCACTGTGTGGCAGCAGAACAGCAGGATGAAATGTATTTAATTCCATCCAAAATCACAAAAACATTCAAACTGACAAGATTATAGAAAGTTTAGAAAGTTTCTCAGAGTAACCTGGTTTCTTGAGCGCATGTAAAACGCACTGACTGCAAAACAGATTCTGAAATGAATTACTTTCTTTAAGTTGGATGGGTAGAGGATAGAGGGTGTCGTCAAACTGTAAAGCCCCTTGAGGCAAATTTGTGATACTGGGGTTGCTAGTACTTGATCCCACTGAGAATCAACACCCCAGTCTGCTGCTCTATGCAGCTTTCAGCTCATTGCTTGGGTTTACCAACCCATATAAACTATTTTGTAATTTTCTCAGGAGTTGGTTGACTAAACCAGAGTCCAAACACCAGCGAACATTGGACTAACATTGGGATACAAGCTAAGCTTATCTACGAGCCTGTGATAGCTGACAATATATCAATGTTCTGTTGCTGCTGGTTTATTTCATAGTCTTTCTGCCCACTGGTGGTCGAAAACTGCGTAATGCAACTTTAAACTTTTCCAAGGAAACAAGCCATCTGTTGTCAGAACCTTATATTTGTCAGAATTAGTCAGATTTGTGTATTCTTAGCTTGATAATGATGATTAATTCCGAGACATTAAGTTGTTGGCTCATATTAGCTCACTTTACCATATCCCTGACATCTCACTTGTGGCTCTGTAGTTTGTTTCCACTCAAGCACAAAATCAATTTAAAAGTCTAGTATCCCCCTGACTGAAAAATAATTAATGGCTGTTTATTCTCCATTTCTGCTGCCAGGTGCCTCCGCACTGGATTAAGCTGCCAAGAGCATGGACCTTGGAGAAGTCATTGTTTAAAGAAACCAGCTGCAGTTTTCCCAATATGGTGTTTTATCCAACATAATCAGATGAAAGAAGGTCAGACCCATAAAAATACATAACGTCTCTTGGATTCTAGTTTGGTATCTGATGTTGTTGGGTAACGAGCAATTATCTGACTGGTCAAAGACTATTTCCAACTGTGCTTCACATTGCTATAAACTGTGACCTGCTGTGCTTTGTTGGTTGCTATGCCAACCACATGTGGAGGCAAGCAAGCTAGTGAGCAGTGTTCGATCTGTCCTGTTTTTATACTTCTGCATGTATACATTCTTACGATGTACATGTTGTACTTGACACGTTGGGAACTGTTGCGTTAGTGAACCCATTACTGTGATGATTAGTATCATAACTGTATCAGTGTCACACATCTTCAAGAGGAAAGTTAACGGGCAAGAAGAGCCCACGCAGTTATTAATCTATGTTGTAAAAATGTGCACACAACCATTCTGCACTGAAGAGTTTTACAATCTCACAGTTCCTGAGTTAATCTGTCTGTTATGTAACTCAGTTTAAGAAGTGTTAACCCAACTTCTGCTCAAACAAGCAAAAACCACATAGCCACAACACGAGTAAGTGTTAGACTGGTAGGTATTTAAATGTACTCACGCACCATGTGAGGTTTTGAAACATGATTTTTCACTTTTAAACTTCAGGCTAAGACATCACTGAGAACATAAAGTTGAGTACTTTGACAAACATGAGGAACACCTGATCTGTTTGACCTTATATCGTTCTGGTCCAATTTTCATGTAGCCTAGTTTAAATGTTGTATAACACCCACCAGGAACACTTTAAATAAAGCAACTTTTTAAGCAGATACTCAAACACGTCCCGACTCACAACATCCACATTTGTTCCGAATCCCATCTCTCTGAGACCACATGCCTTTTGATGGGTGATGAAAAATATATAACTGATAAAGCAAACTGGAAAACAAAACAAAGACAGCGGGCGACGTGCCAAATTGCAGGGTGAACTGAGGAGAATGGTAAGAAATAAGAGATGTAGAGAGAGAAGTTGCATGAATACTTTTACTTGACCTTTTCTCGGCCTGCAAGTGAATATTCTTTGTTTTCCTCGCAGCACTTGTTTCATCAGTAAACAGTAGAGACAAAAAGATGAGTGGAGCTGAAAGACGCTTCAAAAGTCAAGAGGCTGACAAACTGAAGTTTGTGACGTACCGATTTACCAGCAGAGTTGTTGCCACACTCATTCACCTTTTTATAATGAAATCATCTGTTTGACAGATCTCATTTAGGCCTTCGTCCTTTTTCCACATTCTGACAGCAGATGGGTAAGACTGCATGATGAGGGAACGGAAAAGAGGAAGAGCTGGAGTCTTTTTACTGGAAGCAACATGAACAAAATGTTTTTATTGCAACAGTGCAATTAATTATAATATTAAATTGTATGGAAGGTTATTAGGCCCACGCCAAAAAGACAAAAAACTAAGTAAATAAAAGAGTAATAAAAAAATGTTTCAGCCGGTACCGTTTGTCATCCACTGACGAGCCCATTATTTTGTTCTCTCTGCTCCGACGCTGACCTGCTGTCCTCTCTATTGTGCCTTTTCTGACCAATCAGACCGGATGTCGCCTCACAGCAGTCACATCAGTGTGGGGAGTGGTTGTGTTTACTTTTGATTAAAAAGTATAAATGTTGCTTTTTCTTGGTTGAACTTTCCAGGTTTAAAATGAAGACAGATCCCTTGTAATGATGATAGTTCAGAACAAATGAGGTAGCTGTTCAACCAGAGAAACTCCAGAGTGCCAGCTGAGCTCATAAACATAATTTTAGTACAGGCCTCAGCAGGATTCAAGTTTCTAACTCCAGCAGTGTGTTAGTGCTTTGTTCTGCTGCAGCCTCTAAAGCGGGCTCAACATAAACCACAAGTTTAGGAAAGTACTTTAATGAAGTAAAGAAATGTGAAAGCTGAGCAGGTAGAGAGCGCTATTATATATTTTTAACTAGAACCCTTACAAAGAGGGTTAAAGAAAATACACCACTGTATTTAGTGTGTGCAAGTATTTCTAAGTTGCTGTATAAGAACACGTACGCTAAAGACAGTGTCATGACGGAGCAAAGCATTTAAGCATCTGAAGATTTGAAAACATTGTTGAGGCTCAGAGAGATGGAAAACTCAATTTAAATAATTCATAATGGAGATGGAACCATCAACATAATGGTTCTATCTGCATGCATCTCAAACAACAAATGGAAAGTTTGAATCACTCACTTCAGGATGCCAGCTGCTCTTCATATAGTGTTTGTGTGAGACAGAAGAAAAGTGACTAATGTCATAACTGCAGCTTCCTTCTGTCTTTCTCTTTGTCTTACTGATGGACAGAGCAATAGCAGAACAAACTACATTTTGACATAAAACCCTAAATATATATCATATACGCAGATGTTGTGTCTGAACTGATATTTTAAAAACAGCATAATTCTTCTCTCATTAACAGACTTCAAAAGAGATTACCGTTTCTTTTTGATGTACCAGAGCCTGTGACTTGAAATTTCAGAGATGTGTGCAGAAGACAATGAGAGATGAGAGCGACTCAGAGGTTTCTAACATGGATTCTAGTGAGTAAAGGGTTAGTGGCTAATCAGTGTAAATTAAAAGGCTTTGTATTATTCAGTACCATTAGGGAGGATCAATATCTGATCTAATATCTTTATCTTGATCCTCAAGGCCCCTTCAGCATCAGACTGTGGCCATTAGTTTGGGACACACTCACACACACAGGCTGGAGCAGATGCATTAAAGGACACAACAGAGATACACACTCACGCAACTGAAGGATATTGGGGTACTAATGTAATTATGAACTCTAAATGTTCCTGTGTTAATGCGGTTTGAACTGCCAGCAGTGGAGATCCATACTAACTCAATAGTAAGACATCAGACAGGAGACAGTGTGAGTGTGTGTGTGTGTGTGTGTTTATGAGTATGTGTCAGAGATTTATATATTCACTATGTTTGTGTCGACTGCGTGTTCACCTTCATGTCTCATATCTTTAATATTGTGTCTCATATCTAAACTGTATGTAAAGCGTGTGCATGTGTGTGGCCTCTGTCTTTCTGTACGTGTGTGTGTTTAAATCTCCCAGGTGCGGAGTCCACTTGTATGTTGTTACTCTGCAGATGGCTCATTACACTGTGGTTCAGTCCCCATTACTTCAGACTGTTTTGACTGTTTCAGCACTGCAGGGTGGGAAATTACTCCAGTCTCCATCCAAATGCTTTTGTTTCTTAAGACTATTCAGACATTTATTGGGAACATAAATAAAATAAAACCACAACAATACCACATTAATCTCATTCAGCTTAAACACAAATGTTCCCACACCGGAGCCATTTGGACTTATTCTTCCAAACTTTCTGGCTGGAATTATGCTGTAGTAGGGAAAAACACCTGTTATTTATCCTGGAGTCATCACATTATCTTCACTTCACCTGGTTGTCACACAGAGAGCAGACGAAAGGACAGAAGCAGCGCGACCAGAAATGACAGCAAAACGTGTCTTGGTGTAGTTTGTTTCTGTTCATTCACGTCTCATAATGGCGGGAAAACCCTGCCGTTTCTTCTGGCATCATGTTGGTGACATTCTTATGTAAACAAACATGCAAACACAATGTGCAATATCAAAGTCAGCAAAAGCTATCGAGGTCATGTCCATATATCGCACGATAGGTCGATAGCGTAATAATCGTGACAGGCCTGAGCAACAAGCATCACTGGAGTAACACAGACCAAAAGCAAATATACACAAACTCCACAACACATCCAAACTCGATGTGCTGTAGTGTCTCACTGGGGTTAATTATTTGCGTATAAATACAAACACATAAAAACACACCCACAGACTGCCAGCACTGATGAACAGATTCCAACTCTTATTGAGACTTCCCTTCCAAAAGCACCCAATACATCCAACGCTTACAACTCCCACAGTGCAAACAGACTCCAACAGGCTGAAGAAGCACCGACATCTCTCTCAATAAGTGACACACTCCAGCAGAAGGGAATGTATTGATTGTAATAAGTGGGATCCTCACATAAGTTTGTCGACTCTGTCAGACACCAAATGTCTAACAGAAGTTGTTCCTCACTGATGCCCTCAGTGGCACAGCTGGTTTACCATTTCTCCAGGTAGTTACAGTAATTGCAGTCACATGTTCTCCAAAAGTTAAAATAATCCATAGATGTCCGTCAAAATACATCATGAGCTGGTCACTTGTTTAATGATGCATTCAAGCATTCTTCGTCAACGTGTTAAGTCAAGAAACATCACCTGACCGTATCATATTTGTGGTAAGTGTTTGGAAAATACATCAAAAACTGGACCAATGAAAAAGTTACTGTGACGTGTAAATCATGGAGGCCAGATCCTGTTCTTGGTAACAGCCTGGAGAGATTATTTACAACATAAGCCGTTACTGCTGGGATAAATAATTTAAAGTTATATGAATAATTTTAGCATCGCAAATTTTCCTTCATGTGTTGCAGTGAAACTTTGCAACTCGTACTGTAAACTCGTACTGTCCTGGAACCTGCCTGAGTTAACCAGTGGTATCAGCCACTTCATCAGATGTTACAGGGCAAGTTCCTGGTGGTAAATGTAGTAATTACTGACTTTGTAGTTGGACAGGAAGAACAGGATGAGCCCACGAGCCTTCAGAAGCTCATGGCTCATGATTACACAGCAAGAAAAGAACAAACTGCTTGCCACAACAGAAAACCAGCAGGTCTCTCTGGTCCTGAGAACAGGAGGTGATGACCACTAATCTACAGATTCTTTACCAATCTGAAAACCATTATTTTACTCAATAAAAAAGTGAGAACAGACACAACTTTATTCATTAGCCACTGTTGCTGGTGGACAAATATGATCATTTCTCTCTCTCTCACACTCACGATCCTCCAGTTCACAGGTAAGTCAGGGAACAGTGCGATGGTCACACTGTGCCCTCTAGTGGATAAAAAATGAAACTCTACAGCTGCACTTTTTTTGCATGATGAAATTAGGATCCCCCTTTTATTCCATGCTCCTACTTATGGGGAAAACATTTACTGTCAGCGATTTTCAGACCTTGGATTTCAAACAAACACTCCATCAAGAGGGCTGGATGACCAGCAATCTCTATACAGAGTAACTTTGTTTTAAATAACGCCAGCATGTTCCTCATCAGTTGGTTCCTCTTACACTTTTTTCAATAAACTGGGAGCCAATTCCTGTCACGTATTTGTGTAGCACATCTCTACACGTGTGCATTTGTGACTGACACACATCATGTTATTATGACTGGTCTCCACCGCATGTGAGTGTGCTTAAAAGGTCTTACTTTTCATAGTACCCGCTTCTTCCTCATCCTCGTCATCAGAGTTGATGACCATGGTGCCCAGTTGTAACTGCATGGTTCCCGTGTCCTCGTGTTCGATCATAGTCCGTGCCGTACCACCGAGTGAACCTGCTAATGACCCAGCAGCCCGGATGGTTCCTGAGTCGCCTGTTCCTGCCCGCACCATCGTCCCCTGGTCAACCTCATCCTCATCCTGAAACACATGGGTAGAAGGTTAAGCCTTACACCTCAGAATAGCACAAATGTCTGACCCAACACAGTGGCCAGACATTTATACATATTTGATTGAATCACCAGGTATTGTTAGGCTAAGTGTTGTTGTAAATAACCAACCAGCAAGTCTAGCCTGAGATTTATTTGGAGACGATGGTCTGATGCTGCTGTACTGTGTGACTGTTCTCCAGCAGCCTCCCACTCTGACAGATATCCATCAGTAGTAACTGCCAGCAGCATCATTTAGCTATTTACCACGGTTGATTTTAGTTTTACAACCTGCTTTACAACAGTTTTTCGGCTTTTTCCTGTTTCTCTTGGTATGTGAAAGCAGGATTCTTTCCCCCCAAAAGGGGCGCGGCCTTTGCATTTTTGTTTTTAATTTTGTCCGTCTCTTCATATGCATTTAGTCACACTTATTTTCTGATCTTTATATTTAGTTTGTTTGCCTTTTCTTGTTTTATTAATACTGTGTGATTTTAAATAATTTTTATTGTTATTGTTTTTGTGTGGAAGGAAAACTAGCAGCCACTCTGTGGAAGCTAATGGGGATCCAAATAAAGAATATTTCAGAAGCAGATGACATTCAACAGTTTTCTTCATGTTTTATGATTATTCCTACCGAATTGTCATCATCTTCTGCATCCTGCTCTCTCTGCTCTGCCTCCTCTTGTCTCTTTAGTTTGATCTCCATGGCGTCTGTGATCAGGGCTCTGAGGATGGAATTGGGCTTGGCTGACTTGATGAATGGATTCTGAAGGGGAGAGGGACAAAGAATGAGAAAAAGAAAAGATAAATTGACGAGAAGTGAAAGGTGCAAACACATTTTCTATTTTCCTTCCTAGCAAACCTTAAGGTAATGCTCTAGCTAAAGCAAAATGTATGTAAAACATGTAAAATTAAGATAACTACACATACCTACTGCAGATTGTTACTTAACCATATAATGCAGTATAACCGTATAATAAAAAAAATGTAAAAGGCTTAGGTTTGATCATCTACTATCAGTTCAGGTTCAGCAGTAGAGTTTCACATAGTGTTAGTTACCTGTAACAACTGTGTGGCAGTCGCCCTGTTCTCTGGGTTTTTCACCAAACACTGACTGACAAAGTCTACAAATGATGGAGACCACACATCTGGGTTCCTGAACGTCGGGGGAGGGTTGGTGGGAATCATGAAGATGGCCTGGAAGGAAACATAATTCAGTACACCCAAGATGAAGGTGTGCACGCAGAGAGAAATACTCAAACTAGTAATACACTTTCCCTTTCTTCCCTCTGTCTTCATAAAGGAAGTTAACCTCCAACATCTCTACACACAAATACACAGTAACTTCTCTTTACAAACACGTTATTTCTCACGTTATCGCTCATCTTTTAAACCCAAACACAAAGAACTACTCAGACTCTCTCACCCTCATGGGATGTATGTCAGCGTAGGGCGGCTTCCCCTCCGCCATCTCTATAGCGGTTATTCCCAGAGACCAGATGTCAGCCACGCAGTTGTAGCCGATCTCCTGTATGACCTCCGGAGCCATCCAGAACGGAGTGCCGATGACTGTGTTTCGCTTCGCCATGGTGTCCTGAGGAAGAGAGAGGGAGAGGGAGGAAATGATGAAGGAGAGAGAGAGATTGTCAAATCGAAGCTGAACATTATAGATACTTGTCTCACTGTGGAGAACTTCCTAAGATGTCTTGGAGAGAAAGAACACAAGGACAAAGAACAGATTTATAGTTCAAGACACACACGGGAGTCGTGTGTACACCAATACTTTTTAGGCTTAACTGTACTGTTCTGTGGC
This sequence comes from Macquaria australasica, assembly GCA_005408345.1. NCBI lineage: Eukaryota > Metazoa > Chordata > Actinopteri > Centrarchiformes > Percichthyidae > Macquaria > Macquaria australasica. Next base: position 11,746 of record SEMN01001562.1, on the reverse strand, counting down.
ATTTGGCAAACCAGCTTAGAGATGCATTGCCACGACCAACTGTCGCTCTGACGTCACGTGACAACTAGAGGGTGGATTGGATATCCAACCTGAGCCCAACAGGTTCGGACAAAAATGTAGAAATGATGTTCGGGTTCGGTCACGTTATACTAGACATGGTGCTTCCTGTTCAGTGCTGGAGTTTGTTATTTAAGTGACAACACATGAACGCAACACACAGGCGGTAAATATTCTAGCTAAGGATGGAGGACATCAAACTAAATTTGTCATCAGGGAAGTTTAAAAAACTACCAAAACCCATGCAGGGAAATCAACGGTATGGAAGCATTTTGATTTGCTTCTCATCAACATGTGATGCATCCTTGAACTGTTGGTGTTTCTTTATTTGCTCTCCCTCATTCCCCTCTTACATTAAGTAAAATAAAACAAACATACAGAAAGTATACATTAGATGTTTTCTGTTTTAATTTGTAATTTTCGCTCACTGTTAGTTGTCCAGCAACTCCAAAGTCGGCCAGTTTGGCCTGACCCTCTGTGTTCAGCAGGATGTTGCCCGCTTTGATGTCTCTGTGGATTTTTCTCATGAAGTGGAGATACTCGAGACCCTTCAGAGTGGACTGCAGGATGGTGGCTATCTCCTCTTCTGTTAGCTGCAAGACACACACACACAGATAATGAGAGTGTGTAGTGTGTTGCAGTGGAGTGTCTGTCTCGCTCTTTTTTCCATGACACCAGACACAAACACACACTTGTACAATAACACTTACTTACACCCATACTCTATACAAACTATGTGTGCGTGTGTGTGTGTGTGTGTGTTTGAGCATTACATTACCGTCTTGTTGCGTATTCGGATGATGTCAGAGACCGATCCGGCTCCACAATATTCCATAACGATCCACAGGTCACTGTTTTTGAAGTAGCTGCCATAGTACCGCACTACATGGGGACTGAACACAGAGATTAAACGTGGGATGATGATACAGCTCAGTGCATCATATTGGTGGTGGAATCATCACAGCAAGCAAAACCTGTTTCAATGTACATATGGACACCTGACAGACTTGAAACTAGGGATGGACATTTTAAGTCATTTACATATTCGAGTACTCGCATTAAATTATTATAGTACTCGCAGCAAAAAAAAAAGCTAACTTAAGAACTGGGTCCGAAATGAACACCGAAGCGAGAATGCGGGTAGAGGTTAGGGTTAAACTAGCCTTCTGTGCTGCACAGACTGTAGAGAACATATCCACAAACATTAAGATGTTGCAATAATTTGGCTGGTAAAAAATCTGGGGCTGGTTAGCTTTGCTAGCGTGCTAACACTGCTAGCAAAGAAGGTGATGAGGGATTGCCTGTTAAGTGTCTCTGCTGTTTTCTCCTTGTGCTTTATGCGCAAATGGCTGATCATCAAACTAGCTTTTCTACGATACACAAATGTGATTACTCTATACACTGATCGAATACAGATGTCCAAAATGAGTACTCGAGTACTCATGCCCATCCATACTTGAAACATTGTGAACCTTATCTTAGTGTCATATTCCATGAACAAACATTCACATATGACCCGTCAACATATTTCTTCCGACACTATTCATTTTATAACTGATCTCAATGTGTGTTCTTGCTGTACACGTCATAGTGAAAGAGTAAAGTGTCTCCAAACAATAAAATGAGGCACGTTTGTTTTTTTTCAAGCTTTCGGTATTACTTTAAAATCCCCATCAGGGGGAGGTAAACGTGTCAGGCAAAACACCTGATTTAAAAAAAAAAAAAAAAGTGATTACTTAGTAAACAGAGAAGCTACTGGCTTCACAGACCTACAGACATCACTCACAGCATGTGAACAAATTAAAAGCTGGTTTTATAGTAAAGCTGAAACCTTGAAACACCAAATAGTTTGTCAAAATACATCTGCCATTGTTTGGAGGACCTTTACTCACACTTCTTTCATAAAAGTTGAACACCGCAGCATCACATTGTATAGAGAGAAAACCCAAGAATACATTTTTCATCACAAATAACTGATTGTTTGGTACATTTACAACATGCAAAAGACACGCTGTTGCAGTGTTTCCCCTAAAAGTTTTTGTGACAACTGCCATTTGGTCTGGATGAATGGGGGATCTTCTCTCATCGGAAAACCCCCCAAAAACCTGAAAGGTTGAAAGCACTTATTGTGAGTCACTTTGTAAAGTTTTGTAAATCCTTAATTAAGTTTGAGGTAATGTACAATTCACTGGAGGTAGCCCACATCTGCAAAAGATGAGTGGACGAACCCTGAAACACAGCTTTATGTCACACCAGTGATGCTGTTGATGGTTTTGTCAAAATTAAGAACATATTTGTTGTCACATAAAGCATGCATACAGGTACCTGTTACACTGCTGCATGATGGAGATCTCCTTGATGATCTCCTGAAGATCAGACTCTACAGGAACCTGTTTGATGGCTACAATCTCCCCCGTCTCTTTATAATGGGCTTTAAACACGCAGCCGTACGACCTGCAGAGACACAAAGAGGAGCTGTAACATGTTGTGTTAGTTGTTTGCGTTACCTGTGAATAAATCGCTGGTCACAAGTCAATCTATAAGAAACTTTCTGTTAAGCAGGCAACCACATACAACAGTATCCCTTTGTAGTAAACTCTGTTGAGTGTTTTTGGCAGGAAGCAGGAGTAAAGACCTGCATCTCAATCATATCAATTCTGTATGTATTCTCTATAATTTCAATTTAAAGCTTAAAATGTTCTGGAATCATATTGCCAATCATCAGATAAAACTCTGGACCTATACCAAAAGGCAATAACAACTGTTAAATGTTAGACTTTAGTATTGTAATTGTGCAATTTCCACACAAATGATTCGTGATTCGTTCTCCACGTTGAATTAACCGCTGGGAGTGAAGGCTGATGTTGTTTGTTTTCTTTCTGGAAAAGGGTCACGTGATAGGGACGTGACGAATCAGGGAGGGACATGTTGTCGCTGATAAGACCCAATCAGGAAGCGAGCGTGGGTGTCTGTGTCAACATTTTAAAACGTCTCCGTTTCCGCCCGTCCTCAGGAGAGATTGAGTATGTGACTGCTGGACAAGTTACACAAATGTGGGATTTACATTCTGCCGTGACGGGAGTATTTCACGTTCACTTTTACAAGAGAAAGGGCTTTCAGGATGACGACTTCCTGTTAGTATCTCAGGGAAACTTTCCAGGCAGGACGACTCTGTTGCCTGAAAGTGAGCATTTTTTCAGAAACAGGTGTTGGAAAAGGCCGTCTGATATTCAGGCTGACACAATACCTTCTAATGAAAAGACTAAAACTGAATCAGGATCAGGAGCCAACACTGATGTAAACATCAGTCCTCAGTTCATGTTGTTAGGCTACTGTGTGTTTAAGCATGAGGAAATAATGTCTATCAGTTGTCAACATCTGTCACTTTAGGTGTCCTTCCCTGTAGCTTTCACATATTTTCATGTTTTGAGTTTGTTCTCACCTGCCCAAATGAACTAAAAGGGAGAAAAAGCTAAATGGATCCAATAAACAACTTGAACTGAACTAAAGACTAAAGAATAGTTTTATTAACACAAATGTGGCTGATGATTGGCTTATGTTGCAAGTTACATTCACTGGAAGGTCATTAAGTAGTGCTAGCTGGTGAAAAATTACAGCAGTAACACACAGACAGCCACAGCGTCAATGAGCCGCTCAGAACAGGAAGCGCGTTGAGAAACAGGATATGAAGAGGCAGTGTGTATGTTGATGGGCTCTGTCTGTTTGGGCTAACAACGAGGGAGAAGAAACGAAGCGGAGACAGAGAGAGAACGAGCAACAGAAGAGAGAGGAAAGAAAAGCTGATCAACACCGACATCTCATTTAAATACAGACAGACAGGAATGTGGAAATACAGGCTGTCCTGTTTATCAGGACTGTGTCACCCGTCGTCTGACTGACTGTCGGACTACATGACTCACCCTTCACCCAGCTTCTCCAGAACATCAAAGACTTCCTCTGGCTGCTTGGTGAGGCTGTCCTCACTCAGCTTCTTCAGCTGTCTGCAATGACAGAAAAGGTGGTGGAGACGGGGAGGTTAAAGGGTGAACTGCAACTTGTCAGTGTTAATATTTCAGGGTAGGGCTGCAACTAAGGATGATTTTCATTATCAATGAATCTGCCAATAATTCCCTCGATTAACTGATTAGTAGTTTGGTCAATAAAAGACCAACAAGACAAAAATCAAAGATATCAGTTTGCAATGACAAAAAAAATCCTCACATTTGAGAAGCTGGAACCAAAGAATGATTTGCTTAAAAAATAAATAATCAATTATCAACAGTTATTTTTGTCAAAAAATGGATCAGCTGAAATGACTAATCAACTACAGCTCTATTTCAGAGACACCTCCCATAATCACACCTATCCGAGTGACAGAAATAATTGATTAAATACTTTTTTGAACCCCCCCCCTCCCCCACACAGAAATTTTAGCAGTTCATATTCATTAACTCATAAGGGGCTTTCACAGCGCTGCACGGTAACTCACCGCCTCCAGTCATTTCAGTGAGGGGAAGCTAGCATGCACAGCTACTACTAAGGCAAATGCGTGGTTTTTGATTTGACTTGCAGGCTAGTGTACACGTTGTGGACTTTTGGGTGGGTTGTACCAACGCTATGACTGTAGCACCTGCCCGTCATCACAGCTGTGAACCGTAGCAGCAGCAGATGATTTTAAAAACACTTTGCTGTTTTTTGGGGGACACTCTTGCAGGTAGGCAGTTGTCAGGGCTGTTGCCGCGTAGCAGGTAGACAGAACGACAACAAGAAGTTAAAAAGGTCACAAGCTTGTCATTCATTTTTTTTAATATTTTCCGCACTCTGCAGAAACATACAAGTTAAACAGTAAAAATGCCCAAAATCTCAGAAGGCAACATTTTAGACAGTAATTGAAAGGAATTATCAGTATCACCAACAGCTACTCGTGTTTCCAAAGAGTCTTCATGTGTAAATTCAGGATGTACCAACTTAATAAATCAGAACCAGGCAGAATATTTAATTCATCCTCCCTTTGTGGTGTAGCAGTCCACCTTTGCTCTCTCCAGGAATGTGAGCAGTACTACAAAAGTCCTCAAATGTTTGAGAAGTCAAGACGAGACAGAAATAGTCTCAGTACACAAACAAAAATAGATCCAAACGAGTCCTAGCTGCAGCTTGTGACAAGCCACTCTTAGGATGACTACAGGAAGACAGAAGGAAATGTGAAATGAAGCCAACATTAAATCAAAGACACAAGAACAAACTGCTGCTCCACTCAACTGTCCGATTTCCATTCTGTTGGTGCTTTCATACACTGCGATACATTACCCACAATGCAACTCAACCACTTTTGAAAAAAGAAATGCGAATTAGGCGCGTTTCGATCAGCTGGTTTGGAGTGTAGTTTGGTCAGAAGGTGGCGTATAGGTTACGCTTTACACGTCTGTAATCCACCAGTAAACAGAGTAGAAGAAGCAGCTACAGGAGGCAAATGGAGGGAGGTCCTCAGGAATTAGTTTCTATTGTTCCTTCATGTCAGCTGGTGTCGGCCATGTTTCATGCTGTCCAGAGACGAAGAAACAGCTGATCAGTCATGTCAGTTAAATGTTCGCTACGTCGGAACTTATTCGGCAAAGGCCTTTCCATATCCCATTTAGCGCGTCAACTCTTTCGACAAAAACCACCTTAGCCGAGAGTGAAAACTTTTTTGCGCAATTGAGGAAGTTTAATCAAATTTGACTGTTTCCATACTTATACTTCAAAATGCTCAGAAAAATACGCTCATGGAAACACGGCTAGTAAAGGCTTTATAAAACTTTTCACATAAGCAGAAGTACTCCCCAAAACCTGCAAACAGACTTTGATGTGTAAAAGATTGATAAAGTATTGTATTAACTTTTCTATTTTGGTTTGATTTTTGTAAATGGGTATTACCTGTGATGATTGTTACTGTTGTTTTTTTGTCTTTAACATGTTGCTTCGCTGTCATGTACGCACAGAGGCCGGTACAAGCTACCTTTTAATAATCTGAAACCACTGTCATCAAACTGCCACCAGTCTTTTTGTTTGTCTGTCCAGTGGTCAGTCGATAACAGAGCTGTGTCAATACATGTGGGACTTTCTTTAAAGCCTCTGGGCCAGATTTTACTCTGTCGAGCACAGCCGTATGCCAAACCGCACAGCGTTTCGACCTCAAGCCACAGTGGAAACACAGAGCTGAGCATTCAAATGCTAATGTACCATAGCAGCCCATAATCTGCATTTCAAGTGGACTCATGCATATGTGTATCTGCTGTGGCTAAAAGAACTGGACACGGCAAACGTTTACATTACTAAATTTAAAGTTTTTCCTCAGCTCTCTTTTTCTTGCTTCTTTCTCGAGGACTTCTATTTTAAATTTCTGTCACATTTCTACTGATCTGACTCTTACATTCAGCAGTACTACTAACTGCTGCTTATTATGATGATATTGTTCTTCCATGATACACAGATCAGTTGCGTACTTAAAATGTTTAAAATAAAAGGCAGCCTTCTGAGTGTTCGGATAAAAAAAACCTGTTTTAAAATTGTACACAATGATTTATATTAAATCTTAATCTAAGGGTGATTTAAATCAAATTATTTGGGTGTTTAACAAAGATCTCTGAAAAGCGTTGTGTTTTGAGTGCCTATATTTTCTGAATACTGTTTAAACCTTTTTGTGGGAATCCCAAATTGATCAAAACCTGTTAATACACTGAGACTTCAGAGACCAGGTCGAGGTTCAGCTACCAGTCCACTGATCCCCGTCTGAAAGCCTCATTTTGTGTCGAAGCAGCCGGGATTCAATTTCCATGTTTTTAATACCTAAACACCCTTTTTTAAAAATCACTCATTATAAAAAGTAAATTACTTGAGTCATAAGTTAGATAAAAGAAAATTGCTCTTGCTTTCACCTCACAAACTGCCAAAGCATTTTGAAAAGCGTCTTGATGAAGGGCTAAATTTATCTAAAAACTCCTGCATCAACTTAATGAGGAAACGCTGGAGGAGTGAGCGGACATGATAACAAGAGAGCCGTGTGTTTTACCGGCATCCTCCTGATAAGTGCACAGAATAGGAACTCCTCAGTTCCTACTGTTAAACAAACTGAGTTTCTAAACTAAACAATAAACCGAAAGTGCACCACCTTTAACGAACTTCTTCCCACAGCCTTGTAAGGCATTATGAGATCATCAGAAACTATAACTGAGGAGGAGTCTTCAATTATTCACAGGTGCCATTTCACACAGCAAATGCCATATATTTAATGAGTCGTCTTCTAACTAAACTGATCATGAGATGAAATGTGTCAAGATCTTACCACCTAAACAATTTCTTGGAGGAAACCCTAATTAGAACTGCAACTAATGATTATTTTCATAAACGACTGATCTGCCTTCTTCTTTTTGCTTTAAAATGTCATAAAATAATGAAAACGTCCAATTACAAAATACCTTCTTTTGTCTAATGAATATTTTAAAATCTAAATCAGCACAGACCCAGATATCCAGTTTACTATCACATACATCTTGACATTTGAGAAGCTGGAACCAGTGAATGTTTGGCCTTTTTGCTTAAAAAAAAGAAATGACTGAAAGGATTAATCCATAATGAGAATAGCTGCCAAGAGGACTAATCAGTCAATTGGCCAATTGTTTAAACGCCAATGCTAATTATTAGTATTGCTGGTGGAAACCCCCAAGAATGAACACATTTAAACAAACCACCGACAGGATTTTGAAGTCAGTATTTGGTGTATTCAGATGAAAACTACCCTCCAGGAACACGAACTCACACACTCGGTGCAGGGGCGATAAAGTCTCACATGCACCCGAATTAACCGAAGTATCCGAACTGGGTCCAGTGTCTCTCACAGTCCTGACAGCCTGTCCAACCCAACACCTCCACAGTGTGCATTTACAGATATTACCCGATGATGGACACGACGTGCTGAGCCGATTCACTTAAACCTGCAGAGAGTAAAAAGCAGCTAGAGTCGGGGCATTGAACTGGATCAGCAGGGCTCCGGGATCTGACACGCGCTGATTCAATAAGAGGTGGACTCATTTCCACTCATGTCTGTCCGAGGAACCTTTCCTTAAACCTCAGAAATGCTCAGGAGAGATCCCGCACAGTAATATTGGTAAGGAGTGTTGCTGTAGAGACCTCCAAATAAATTCAAGAAGCCAAAAGAAGCTGTGGACGTCAGACTCCTCGACCCGGGTTTTCATTATTAGCACAACGTTACCTGCGAGGGTGACTCCTCATCTGTACTTTGTCCATGTTGTCCTCCCCGGTAAAGCCCCTTCAGCCGTCTGCAGTCGCACTCGACCAGGCTCGTCGGCGTTTCTCCCGACACTCGGGGGTAACGGTAACCGACCACCGTCGTCTGTCTGCCCGCTAACTGGCTAGCAGCAGCTAGCCCCGCTCGGTGCCGCCCGGTAGCCGCGAAAAACACAACGTCTGCTCATCATTTCGTAAAAAGGAGGTTTACGCGGTGTGTAGCAGACTTCGCCCGGCTGCCGTGTCCTCGCCGGTGGACTTCATCCCGCTCCCGCGACCGGGACAACAACAACTCGGTGGACTTGTTTGACAGCCAGCCGCCGTGACAACCAGGAAGCGGAGCGGAGCGGCCAGGAAGGCGGTCCGAACAAAGGCTGCGGTGCGGGCCACCGGCCGGAGGGGGCGCCCCGCACACAGAGAACCACAGCTGTGCCTTTTTATATTGTGACCACATGAAGTGGGTTTATTCTGTTGCTGTTGTTGTACAAACTATAATTACTTAATCATCTCATAATATAATATATATATATATTACTCTACACTTTACTGCACTAAAACACAACGGTTGTGGGTACCGTGTGTGTGTACTGCTTGCCTTGTATTTTTGAGTTTAACTGCTCTTGCATGACTTATATTCTTATTTTATATACATCTAATTATTTTATTTTCTACTTCTCTCTATTTATCTGTACGTATTTCTATCCTTGTGCTTCTGTAACACCTGAATTTGCCCTCTGGGGATCAACGGAGGATTGTCTCATCTTACTCACAGCTGCAAGAAGTTTAAATAATTGAAGTTATAGTGGTGAGACGGCTCCAGAAAGATCTTACAAGATAAAAACCCAACGGCGCATATTGTGTCATTTCCAGTTAGTACAAAATGTTAAAGTACATTCATTTCTTGTTTACTAACTATTCAAGATAAAGTTTTTACATCTTTAGGTACGAACCAAGAATAAGGAAATATTTCTTCTAAATTTAGATTTTGAACTTTTTTGAAGAGATATTTTGGGAATAGCTTCTTGTTGATAGCTGTCCATAGTAAAAATATATGATGTAAATGAGTGGAGATTTTCTGGTTAGTGTTTTTAAACATTATATAGTACCTAATGTATATTATTAATACGCTGTACGGACTTGGGACACGGTACCTGTCCTGAATACAGTCAGTACTGCACAGCCTGTACATTACTACTCCTCTCCCAACCAAAAACTATTTTCAGTTTTAACTATTACACCTTAGAGAAACAGTAATACTTAAAAGACAGCGTAGCACATAAGGCATGTATTGTAGTGTTCACTAGTACTGGATTACAAAACCAGATTATTTGGAAATGTACCTTATAGAAAATGTACTGGACACACGGCGACACTGTTTGATGACCGATTGCTTTTCAAAAGCACAAGACAAAAGACTGAAGGGCTCTTACATTAATATAATATTTTATTTAGAGGAACAAAACAGCACAGTGATGTCCACGTCTAAATCAGTAAATAACATCCAAGCAAGAAGGAACTTCATCCTCAGACCAGGAATGAATGACGAGCTGGAGGAAGAAAACACAAGACAGAACAATTAGACACAGAAGGACTACGTATGTATGACTAGGTCTATAAAGGTCTGTCTACATTGGATCTTGTACTGCATGAGGCGTTTTCTGTATTTTTAAATTGTACTTAGTGGTGACCTCGTCCCGAAGAAATTGTGTTTAATCTCAGTTGTATTTTCTTAAACTTGAAATTGCAATAAACTTGTAACTTCACTTCACAGATGTTGTTGTGATCCATGAATCTAGTCCCACCCATGAACACACTCACAGTGGGTCTTACTCCCCAGAGGGCCGCACACTCTCAAAGACGCCGGCTTCCTTCATGGCGGTGAACTCTTTGACGGAGTCGTACTGCTTGTAGAAGTCAGCGTAGGCCTGTTTCCTGGGCTCTGTCACTGTGTACTGTGTGGACCAAAAGACATGTCTGGTTTGTTCGCAGTTTAAAGCAAAACATGAAAAGAGAGCGGCTGTCAGCATGTAGTTAAAGAGAAAATGTTGGAATGAAGCTTCAAATTCCAGCCAACAAAATCACCACAGAATTAAATTGACAAACCTCCCCCCTTTTAAATCCGCATTATAATCTTCACCAATGGAGTTATTTTTATTGATTGTATTAAATTGTTCATTGGGACAAATTATTTGGCAACCGGCACATTATTTTGAATGTCTGCTGAGGTATTAGTTGGTCAAGATGCTGATTCTTGTAACAGAAGTGAAGTTTTCCCATCACCATGAGCGCTGGGTGTCATCTTTAATCGTAACAGTTAAGGTTGCAGCCATGCGTCTCCTCTCACCTTGAAACCTATTGCAGCCAGTATGGACAGAGTGAAAGCAATGGGCAGGTGAAACCTCAGACGCTTTCCCAGCAGCCCCCTCATCACAGGCTTTGGCAGAGACATGGTGGATCACCTGCAGGGGGAAAACAAAAGTTAAGCTTCATCTGATTCTATAACCTTGTGCAAAGAACGACTGTACTCGCCACAAACGGTACAGTCAGACTGTAATTCGCTTCCCATTCATTCCCAAGTGGAACGGGACATTTTGCATTTCGCATCACTTCCATATTACTAATGATTTCTCTAAAGATCATATCGTCTCGTTTAGACTGGATATTGACACCTGAAATACCAAAGTATTGATTAGTTAGTGCATTAAGACACCTGACGGTGGATTTCCTCTGACTTTACTCTCTGGCCTAGAGGTCAGTTAACGACACTCACCTCCGAAATACTGACTTTCACAGTTGGAGAGTTAGACAGAGAGAGAGTTAGACAGTTGGAGAGTTAGACAGTTGGACAGTTAGACAGACAGTTGGACAGTTAGAGAGTTGGACAGTTAGAGAGTTAGAGAGTTAGACAGTTGGACAGTTAGAGAGTTACAGTTGGACAGTTAGAGAGTTGGACAGTTAGAGAGTTAGAGAGTTAGACAGTTGGACAGTTGGAGAGTTAGACAGTTGGACAGTTAGAGAGTTGGACAGTTGGAGAGTTGGACAGTTGGAGAGTTGGAGAGTTAGACAGTTGGACAGTTAGAGAGTTAGAGAGTTAGAGAGTTGGACAGTTGGAGAGTTGGACAGTTGGAGAGTTAGAGAGTTAGAGAGTTGGACAGTTGGACAGTTGGACAGTTGGAGAGTTAGACAGTTGGACAGTTAGAGTTGGACAGTTGGAGAGTTAGACAGTTGGACAGTTAGAGAGTTGGACAGTTGGAGAGTTGGACAGTTAGAGAGTTAGACAGTTGGAGAGTTAGACAGTTGGACAGTTGGAGAGTTGGAGAGTTAGACAGTTGGACAGTTAGAGAGTTAGAGAGTTAGAGAGTTGGACAGTTGGAGAGTTGGACAGTTGGAGAGTTAGAGAGTTAGA
>SEMN01001561.1:0-43705 GCA_005408345.1 Macquaria australasica | reverse complement strand
GTCTGGGTCTGTGGTTGCTGCCACCTGCTGCCCCCGTGCTCCTGCTCTGCACCCGCTGGTGCTATTGCTGTTGTTGCTGTTATTGGTATTGCTATTATAATGTTGCTCTTAGTGTTGTTTCTGTTGGTGTTAACATCAATGCCATTACCATATCTATGCTGTATTGAGCTGCTGTATGTTCTCTTTCCTCCTGCTCTCTCTCTCCCGCTCCCCCCTTCCCCCTTCAACCCAACCGCTCGAGGCAGATGACCGCCCACCTTGAGCCTGGTTCTGCTCGAGGTTTCTACCTGTTAAAAGGGAGTTTTTCCTTGCCACTGTCGCATAGTGCTTGCTCATGGTGGCAATTGTTGGGTCTCTGTAAATATAAAGAGTCGGTCTAGACCTGCTCTATTCGAAAAAGTGCCCTGAGATAACTTTGTTATGATATGGCGCTATATAAATAAAACTGAATTGAATTGAATCATTAATGTGTACAAACTGATATCCATCTGATAAATAGGATTTAAACCAGCTTAGTGCAGTACCTTTAATGCCAATTAAATGTTCTAGTCTCTGTAATAGAATGTGATGGTCAATGGTATCGAATGCAGCACTAAGATCTAGTAAGACAAGTACAGAATACCTTTGTCGGATGCAATTAGAAGGTATTTCACCAAAGTGCCACTGTGCTATGATGCACTCTAAATCCTGACTGAAAATCCTCAAACAGCTTGTTGTTGTGTAGAAAGTCACACAACTGATTGGCTTACTGCTTTCTCAAGGACCTTAGAGAGAAAAGGGAGGGTTAGATATGGTCTATAATTTGGTAAAAATCCCTGATCAAGAGTGCTTTTTAAGAAGAGGAAGCTTAATTACAGCTACTTTTAAAGGACTGTGGCATAGCCTTTAAATAAGGACAGATTGATCATATCTAGTACATAAGTGCTAACTAAGGGTAAAATTTCTTTAAGCAGCCTAGTTGGGACGGGGTCTAAGAGACACGTTGATGGCTTTGATGAGGAAATCATGGAAGTTAGTTGATTACGGTTGATGGGAGAAAAGCAGTCTAAATGTACAGGTTTTACAGTTGTTTCTAAGGTTCCTGTGTTTGAAGATAAGTCAGTACCAACTGAGGGCAGGAGGTGCTGAATTTTGTCTCTAATAGTTAGAATTTTATCATTAAAGAAGCTCATAAAGTCATTACTACTGAGGTCTATAGGAATACATGGCTCAACAGAGCTGTGACTCTCTGTCAGCCTGGCTACAGTGCTGAACAGAAACCTGGGGTTGTTCTTATTTTCCTCTATTAATGATGAGTAGTGCTCTGGCATTACGGAGGGCCTTCCTATAAATTTTAAGACTAACTTGCCAGGCTAAACGTGATTCTTCCAGATTTAGTTTTAATTTGCGGGTTTGCGGGTTATACCATGGAGCTAACCTCCTCTGTTTTATCTTCTTTTTTAGAGGGGCGATAGAGTCAAGTGTTATTCATAGTGAGCCTGCAGCACTATCAACAAGATGATCAATTTGGGAGGGACTAAAGTTAGCATAGGAGTCATCTGTTACATTGAGACATGGAACTAAATTAAATGCCGATGGAATCGCTTCCTTAAATTTAGCTACAGCACTATCAGATAGACATCTAGTGTAGGAATGTTTGCCTAATGGCGTGTAGTCCAGTAATAGGAATTCAAAGTTAATAAAAAATGGTCTGATAAAAAAGAATTCTGTGGAAAGACTATTAGATGTTCAATTTCAATGCCATAAACAAGAACAAGGTCGAGGGTGTGGTCAAAACAGTGAGTGGGTTTATGTACACTCTGACAGAAGCCAATCGAATCTAATAATGAGATAAACGCAGCACTAAGGCTATCATTTTCAACATCCACATGAATATTAAAATCACCTACAATAATTATTTTATCTGTTTTAAGAACTAAACCTGATAAGAACTCTGAGAATTCAGATAAAAATTCAGAGTACAGTCCAGGAGCTCGGAACACTATAACAAATAGAATTGGCTGTATTGTTTTCCAGGTTGGGTGTGAAAGGCTAAGAACAAGGCTTTCGAACGAGTTATAATTTAGTTTAGGTTTAGGTTTGATTAATAGGCTTGAGTCGAAGATGGCTGCAACTCCACCTCCTCGGCCTGAGCCTCGAGGAATGTGAGTATTAATGTGACTGGGGGGAGTGGATTCATTTAGGCTAACATATTCATCGTGACACAGCCAGGTTTCAGTAAGACAAAATAAATCAATATTCTGATCTGATATTAGATCGTTTACTAGAACAGCTTTAGATGACAGAGATCTGATGTTTAAGAGTCCACATTTAATTTTGTTGTACTGTTGCAGTGGAGGTTTTACTTTTTATTAGGTTTTTATGTGTAACTCTTCTGTTTACTTTTGATTTAAGTAATTTAAGTGGTGGGGGGGGCAGACAACCTCTCTGTGGAGTTTAGGGTGGGTAACTGCTCTAATGGAAGCGCAGAGAAGCGTGTAGGACTGCAACTCTGCCTCCTGGTCTGGACCACAGACTGATTAAGTCTATGGTCTGAACTCTGAGTTGTCATGGCTTTGGGCCACTAATAAATTCAGCCAGATTTCTAGATATGAGAGCGGCTCCATCCAAAGTGGGATGAATGCCATCTCTCCTAATCAGACCAGGTCTTCTCCAGAAAGTCTGCCAATTATCTATAAAGCCCACATCATTACCTGGACACCACCTCGACAACCAGCGGTTGAATGATGACATGCGGCTATACATGTCATCGCTAGTAAGATTAAAAAATGAATGAACATGCCAGTTTTCTCTGTCTCTCTGCCAAGCCACCATTTACAGCCCTTGCCACATGGATAATTGCAATCAGACACAAAACAAATTGGGCCTGCCCTCTGTTTCTGCTTCTGCCCAGCCCTTTGATTGTTTGACTTTTTGATATTAAACTCTCTTAAGAGACTTCTGTGTTGTCTGCTTCTGAGTCCTCTCCACTGTGCCTGACAAAACCAGGATTTTCCCCCTAAACCTAACCTAACCAAACCTTAGCCACAGCGTCATCATAGATTTAATTTCCAGCAGTGACATATAACAGTGTTGAAGGCACCTGCTGATAGAGGTGTCCGATCAGAAAACACTTACATGTGTCATTCTAAAGGTCAGTTTAAAACGCCTGGACTCACAAGTATTACAGTATGATGAGAGCCAACTGACACCTGTGTGTGTGTGTGTGTGTGTGTGTGTGTGTGTGTGTTTCTGACCTCAGTCTATACAGCTTGTCAGAGGGACTGAGGGCGGGGAGTTCCCTGTCGTGTGTACTGACCACCAGTGATATGATCCCTTCAATGCCCTCCCTGTTTCTCAGTGTGTGTGTGTGTGTGTGTGTGTGTGTGCGTGTGCATGCTGAGCCCCTCCCTCCTGCTCTATATGTTCAGGAACATGTTGTTCTCTGGCAGCAGGAGGAGCTGCACTCTCTAGAGCAACAAGTTGTTCAATTCCTGAGAAGTAAGAACATTCACCTAGAGAAACAACAAATCTCAGCCTGTCACACTCTCCCACGCAAGGATAATAAAACTAAGCCCACGATTGTTGTCCACTTTGCTAATCGAAAGCATAAGGTTGAAGTGTTGAGACAGTCTAAAAAACTCAAGGGTACTGGAGTGTATGTCAATGAGCACTTGATGAAGAAAAATGCAGAAATAGCTAGGAATGGCCGTTTCCTCAGAAAGCAAAACAAAATTCAAGCAACATGGACAAGGAATGGAAAAGTGTTTATAAGGCTAAATAGACCCCCAGAGCAAGCTGAGGTGGTTGTGGTGCAAAATCTGAGAGATCTGGATCATTTTAAGTGACAATGTTTATAGTCTGGGACAGGTTGCAGCATGCTGGGAGGTGTGTCCTGGCATGGAGCGACACATCCATCATGGGACAGAAAAATTTGCAGTGCTTTTTGGTTCTGTTTTGGTCAAGTCATGTTGGGAAGCATGACCTGACACAGAGTCAGAATGTAGCTTGCAGTGGAAATTTCTGCAAAGTTCTAAATCTCTCTTTTTTTTTTACTTTATAATATGACAGATGAAGATTTTTGTTTTCCTATTAAAGAAACTGAGTGTAATGATCTTTCTGAGAAGGAAAATTCTTTAGTTGAAAATAGAAAAAATGTGAGGAGTTAAATCTAAGTTTTCTAAATGTGAAAATAATATTGATCCTGAGGCAAAATTTTATTATGATTACAAATCAAATTCTGAATATTATACTGAGAATCAGTTTAATAGGTTTTCATTTATACATTTTAATAGCAGAAGCCTCTATACAAATTTTGATCAAATCAAAAACTATGTAAAATCATTAAAACACATTTCAAGTCATTGCTATAACTGAGACTTGGTTAACAAATGAAAAGAGTGCTGAATTTGTGTTAGAAGGATATAACTTTTTTAGTGTAAACCGGATAAATAAAAGGGGTGGTGGTGTTGCATTTTATGTACAGAAAGATTTTCAATGTAAGGTAATTGATAGTACAATTGTTGATGATATCATGGAAAGTTTGACAATTCAGATTCATTCTACTAAATTTAAAAGTATAATTTTGAGTTGTATATACAGAACACCTTGTTCTTGCATTGATCAATTTATAAATATCACTGCTGATATTTTTGGTAAAGTATGTGATAAGAAATCACTCTCTGTGTGTGGTGACTTAAATATTGATTTGTTAAAATGGAATGAATATAAACTAACAACAGCCTTTTGTAATGCAATGTTTAGTGTTGGTCTTTGGCCTCTTATTGAGAAACCTAGTAGGATAACTAAAGAAAGTGCCACACTTATTGATAACATCTTGACTAATGTTTATGATCAAGCAACAAGTCGTTTGCTTTTTAGCGATATAAGTGATCATCTTCCTATTTTTGTGATCTTACATAATTTGAATGTTAAATGTTCAGTTGCTGTGAGTCTTTATGTAAATTAGTAAGAATAAGGACACCAGAAAGAATTGACGCCTTAAAAATGGACCTTACAAATTATAACTGGGATGAGGTGTATGTTCAATTCAGTTTTATTTATTTTTTAGTTTTTATTTATATAGCGCCATATCATAACAAAGTTATCTCAGGGCACTTTTTCGAATAGAGCAGGTCTAGACCGACTCTTTATATTTACAGAGACCCAACAGTTCCCACCATGAGCAAGCACTATGCGACAGTGGCAAGGAAAAACTCCCTTAATTTAATGCCTTAATATGTTGATGATCCTAATCAGGCCTACGATGCTTTTTTGTTTCCATTCTTAGAGTTGTATAATAAACATTGTCCTATTAGAAAGTGCTGGTGAAAGATAAATATAAAGGAAAGCCATGGATGACTAAAGGTCTGCAAAGGGCGTGCAAAAAGAAAAATCTACTTTATAAAAAAATTTTAAATTGAGAACCAGTGAAACTGAAGGAAAATATAAGTTGTATAAGAATAAACTGATCTCCATTATGAGATTACAGAAAAGGAATACTATAATAAAATATTAGAGGACAGTAAAAATAACATCCAAAGGACTTGGAAAGTAATTAATCATATTATTAGAAATAGATGTTATAAATCTGAATTTCCAAGTTATTTTTTGAATAGCTCTGATGCTACAGTGGACAATTTAAAAAGCATTGTTGATGATTTGAATCATTATTTTGTGAGTGTTGGCACTAATTGCTGAACCTGATGACAAAAAAGATTTGTTTAATAATTTGATTAATAGAAATATCAGTTCTATGTTCCTTTGTGGGGTAAATGAAACTGATATAATTGAAATTGTAAGAAAATTCAAAAACAAAAGATCAACTGATTTAAATTCTATTGACATGGTAATAATTAAAGAAGTAATTGATTCTATTGTAAGACCTCTGACCTATATATGTAATCAGTCTTTACAGAGAGGTGATTTTCCTAACAATATGAAATTAGCAAAGGTAATTCCAATATTGAAAAATGGAGATAAGCACCATATGGACAACTATAGACCGGTATCCCTACTTCCTCAATTTTCAAAAATTCCAGAGAAATTATTTGTAAAACAATTGGATCTTTACATTGATAAATAAATCATTTAGTGAACACCAGTATGGATTTAGGAAAAATAGAACTACTACCTATGCAGTAATGGAGATGGTAGAAGAAATAACAAAGGCAGTTGAAAATGATGAGTGTTCTATTAGTATTTATACAGGAGGCTTTTGATACAATAGATCACAGTAAATTATTGACAAAATTGGAGAAGTATGGGATAAGAGGTATAGCTTACTCTTGGCTGAAAAGCTACTTAGAAGATAGACAGTAATGTGTGCAAATTAATGATACTGTGTCAGGATATAGGAAGGTCACCTGTGGAGTACCCCAGGGATCTGTGATTGGTCCAAAACTGTTTATACTTTATCTTAATGATATTTGCAATGTTACTGTGACTAAGTTTGTCATTTTTGCAGATGATACAAATTTAAACACACAAAGTGCCCTGAGATAACTTTGTTATGATATGGCACTATATAAATAAAACTGAATTGAATTGAATTGAATTTATTTTGCTCTGGGAAAAATTTAAAGGAACCATTGTATGCTATTGAAAGGGAGCTGGAAATCCTCAAAACTTGGTTTGATGTTAATAAATTGTCTCTTAATATTAAGAAAACTAAATGTATGTTTTTTGGAAATCGAAAAGAAACTGATGGGGATATTAAATTACAAATCTGTGATGTTGAAATTGAAAGAGTTTTTGAGACAAAATTCTTAGGAGTTGTGATTGACCATAAACTAACATGGAAACAATATATTGATTATATCAAAGGAAAAATTTCAAAATCAATAGCAATTATGTATAAATCTAGACATATATTAAATTATTCAATTCAATTCAATTCAGTTTTATATATATATAGCCTCGTATCATAACAAAGTTATCTCAGGGAACTTTTTCGAATAGAGCAAGTCTAGACCGATTCTTCATATTTACAGAGACCCAACAGTTCCCACCATGAGCAAGCACTATGCGACAGTGGCAAGGAAAAACTCCCTTTTAACAGGTAGAAACCTCGAGCAGAACCAGGCTCTTGGTGGGCGGTCATCTGCCTCCACCGGTTGGGTTGAGGGGGGGGGGGGAAGAGAACATACAGCAGCACAATACAGTTCTACATAGGGATGTAAAGCAATAGCTGTGGTAATGGCATTGATGTTAACACCAACAGAAACAACACTAAGAGCAACATTATAATAGCAATACTAATAACAAGAGCAACAACAGCAACAGCAGGCGGCCGCAACCACAGACCCAACAGCTTCGGAGGCAGAAACACCTGCAGAAAGCAACAGAAGGGGAGAGAGAGAGAGAGAGAGAGAGAGGAGCTCAGTGCATCATAGGAAGTCCCCCGGCAGTCTAGGCCTATAGCAGCATAACTAAGGGGGGGCTCAGGGGTCACCTGAGTCAGCCCTACTATAAGCTTTATCAAAGAGGAAGGTCTTAAGCCTACTCTTAAATGTAAGGAGGTTGTCCGCCTCCCGTACACAAACTGGGATCTGGTTCCACAGGAGAGGAGCTTGATAGCTGAAGGCTCTGGCTCCCATTCTACTTTTAGAGACTCTAGGAACCACAAGGAACCCTGCATTCTGGGAGCGCAGTGCTCTAGTGGGGTAATAGGGTACTATGAGCTCTTTAAGATATGATGGTGCCTGACAATTTAGGGCTTTGAAGGTGAGGAGAAGGATTTTAAATTCTATTCTGGATTTTACAGGGAGCCAGTGTAGAGAAGCTAATATTGGAGAAATATGTTCTCTTTTTCTGGTTCTTGTCAGTAAACGTGCCGCAGCATTCTGAATCAGCTGGAGAGTCTTAAGGGATTTATTGGGGCAGCCTGATAATAGAGAGTTGCAATAGTCCAGCCTAGACGTAACAAATGCATGGACTAGTTTTTCTGCATCTTTTTGAGATAGGATGTGCCTGATATTTGCAATGTTACGTAAATGAAAAAAGGCAGTTCTTGAAGTTTGTATTATGTGGGAGTTAAAGGACATATCTTGATCAAAGATAACTCCAAGATTCCTTACGGTTTCGCTGGAGGCCAGGGCAATGCCATCTAGAGAAACTATATCTTTAGATAATGTGTTTCGAAGGTGTTCGGGGCCAAGTACAATAACTTCGGTTTTGTCTGAGTTTAACATCAGAAAATTGCAGGTCATCCAGGTTTTTATGTCCTTAAGGCATGCTTGAAGTTTAGCTAATTGATTGGTTTCATCTGGCTTGATCGATAAATATAATTGGGTATCATCTGCATAACAATGAAAATTTATGGAGTGCTTCCTAATAATATTGCCTAAAGGAAGCATATACAAGGTAAATAGAATTGGTCCAAGCACAGAACCTTGTGGAACTCCGTGACTAACTTTGGCGTGCATAGAGGATTCATCATTAACGTGTACAAACTGATATCGATCTGATAAATAGGATTTAAACCAGCTTAGTGCAGTACCTTTAATGCCAATTAAATGTTCTAGTCTCTGTAATAGAATGTGATGGTCAATGGTATCGAATGCAGCACTAAGATCTAGTAAGACAAGTACAGAGACAAGTCCTTTGTCTGATGCAATTAGAAGGTCATTTGTAACTTTCACCAGTGCTGTCTCTGTGCTATGATGCACTCTAAATCCTGACTGAAAATCCTCAAACAGCTTGTTGTTGTGTAGAAAGTCACACAACTGATTGGCGACTGCTTTCTCAAGGATCTTAGAGAGAAAAGGAGGGTTAGATATAGGTCTATAATTTGACAAAATCCCTGGATCAAGAGTGGGCTTTTTAAGAAGAGGCTTAATTACAGCTACTTTAAAGGACTGTGGCACATAGCCTTTTAATAAGGACAGATTGATCATATCTAGTAAATAAGTGCTAACTAAGGGTAAAATTTCTTTAAGCAGCCTAGTTGGGACAGGGTCTAAGAGACACGTTGATGGCTTAGATGAGGAAATCATGGAAGTTAGTTGACTAAGGTTGATGGGAGAAAAGCAGTCTAAATGTACAGGTTTTACAGTTGTTTCTAAGGTTCCTGTGTTTGAAGATAAGTCAGTACCAACTGAGGGCAGGAGGTGCTGAATTTTGTCTCTAATAGTTAGAATTTTATCATTAAAGAAGCTCATGAAGTCATTACTACTGAGGTCTATAGGAATACATGGCTCAACAGAGCTGTGACTCTCTGTCAGCCTGGCTACAGTGCTGAACAGAAACCTGGGGTTGTTCTTATTTTCCTCTATTAATGATGAGTAGTAAGCTGCTCTGGCATTACGGAGGGCCTTCCTATAAATTTTAAGACTATCTTGCCAGGCTAAACGTGATTCTTCCAGATTGGTGGAACGCCTTTCCTTTCAAGTTTTCGCGATGTTTGTTTTAATTTGCGGGTTTGCGGGTTATACCATGGAGCTAACCTCCTCTGTTTTATTATCTTCTTGTCAGCCCTCCAGCAGCCGCCGGAGCTGCGTCTCGTGCCCCTGCGACTTCTCTTCCCTCTCCTCTTCCTCCTCAGCCACAGCTGGCTTATTCAACGGCGCAGCCGACGCCTCCGAGGGCCTTCAAGTCCAGTCGTGTGGCCTACTCCTGAACCAACCCTCTTCTGGAGCCTCGGAGGAAGCAGAGCAGGAGACAGTGACAGTTTGGGGGGGGGGGGGTTGTGTGTGATGTTTCTAATGTTACTGTTTGTGAGTTTGATGTTTGAAACAGTTTTGAGATAAAACAAAAACATCATCCCCTAGAGAGCAGTTTTCCTGACAATCAGTTTGCACCTGACTCTTTTGACTCAGCCGCAGCTGTCACACACACACATCCCCCACACTGTGTGAGCCGGCCGCCTTTAACCATTCGGTTAATAAGCAGCACAGACTCACGTCACCTAAGCAACACGTTCCCTCTGCCACACACTCAGAGGTTTCCCTCACATATGGTGTTCCTGCTGTGATGCGCCACTATGAGCCCATGAGTGCTGTTGTTACACCTGGTGTGGACAGCGCACACACATCCATGTCTGCGCCTGGCATCTCCTCTCCTCACTCATCAGAGAATGACACGCAATGTCACGTTTATGAGCCCTCTCCTAAACGGCGGCTGTCCGCTGCTGGGGTCTACGCATCTCTCCCCGGCATGCAATGCAATGAAGTCTCTTGGGGCTTCCACTCAGCCCTTTCGGTCCGAGCCCCCCATGGGTTGCGCCGGAAAACACTCATGCAACGGTGGCGAGGGCTCTCTCTTGGCTCGTCTCCATGACGAGCGCAGCGCAAGCAAATGTACGCCCGCTTTCAGAGCATTACTCAGAGTGGCAGCGCGTATGTTTGATGGACAGCTGGATGAGCAGGCTGATTGGCAGAGGTTACACACTGCAGTTCACCCCCCCCCCCCCCCCCGAAGTTCAACGGGATACTGGGAAGGAAACAGTCCTATCATCCCAAGAACACTGCCTTGCTCCAGTCGGAGCTGCAGGAACTCCTGCTGAAAAATGCGATTTCCAGGGTTCCTCAGGGGGAAGAGAGTCAGGGGATTTACTCGCGTTATTTGGGAGTAAGGGGACTGGTTCACTTCCATAGACCTGAAAGACGCATATTTTCACGTCTCCATTGTCCCGAAACACAGGCCGTTCGGTTACTCCCTGGCTCCTCGCACTTTTTCCAAATGCGTGGAGATGGCTCTGGAGCCATTACGCAGACTAGGGATGAGAGTGCTGTTTTATCTTGACCATCTGCTTGTGCTGGCTCGCTCCAGAGTGGAAGCGGCGTTACAGACGAAGGAATTGGTAACGCATCTGTTGAGTCTGGGTTTCACGATTGTAGCTGGTTGGCTATTGGACAACACCCTACTCTGTTTTTGGCTGGACTGTTATAGTTCGTAACCTTCGTCCTCGCTTGTCACAGCAGTAGGTTTTATTCTATTGTTTTCCAGCCTTCCTTCCCTCACGGTGAATGTTAGGTGTTCTAATGTGTGTCACTTGGGCGCATGTGGTGAGGTTGTCTGCAGTGCGCTGTTACGCATGGCGCAGTGCCATGGCTTGGACTTTTTTGTTGTTCTCTGTTTATTGGATCAGGGTGTGTTATGCTTGTGGTATCGGACGGACCCAGTGAGGCATAGACTATATCCTGCTTCGCCCTTAACCCACTAGCGATAGAACGTTGGTTACGTATTGTAACCCCAGATTCTATGAGTACAGGCGCAGCAATTCCAGTGATTTCCTGCTGCACTTTCATAGTCAGAGATATCCTGACTTTCAGTTGCCAGTGTGGATTCAACTCCAAAAATACTGGATCCTACACTTCCCATAATGCAACTTGATAGGATCTTTTTGTTAGACCCTCTCCACCTGGTGCCCTGAGATAACTTTGTTATGATATGGCGCTATATAAATAAAACTGAAACTGAAACTGGTCCACATCTTCATCTTTCAAACCTCAGTGATTCAAACAGGTCTGGTGCTGTGTTCACTGGCGGCTGTCAAAGTTCGACATTTTGGGCAATACACTTATTCACTTTCTTGCCGAGAGTTTGATTGATCTGTACGATAAGTATGAAGCTTAGCTTAGCATAAAGACTGGAAACAGGTGGAAACAGCTAGCCTGGCTCTGTTCAGAGGTGACAAAATCCACCTACCAGCACCTCTGAAGCTCAGTTATTAACACGTTCTATCAACAATATGAACCCTACAGCGAGCAAAAGGCAGGTTTGTGTGTGGTGATTGGATTAACCTGACTGGTTTACTCTAAAAATTATAAAACTGAGCTGAATGATATCAAGAAAAGGCAGCAGGGACAGAAAAATAGCTAGTATTCCTTTATGATCAATTAACATGCTTTTAGGAGAGTATGCTTATCAACTTTGGCAAAACCATGGTTCACGAGTTGTGTGTAGTTTATTCACTGAATAGTTTGAATACTAATATGATCACACTATTCTCTACAATCTGTTAACCTGGCGTCATTGCTGTTAAGAGTATAATAATCATTAAGCATAAAGAACCACTATGGTCACTTAAAATGACATGTAAACTCTGGGGTTATAGTATTGCCAGAAGGAGTCATTTACAGGTTCTACGTTGCCCTATAGAGTGGGGTATTTACTGACGTATTTTATGTCGTAGAACAAAATGTGAAAGTATCTTAAGCTTGTTAACCACAGACCTTACTTCAGGCATCGAACGAAAAACCCATTCAAGAAACCCCACTGACTTTGAGATGAGGGAACGGGAGGTGCAAAAATGCTAACTCATTTCCGGGTTTTGGGACTCATTCCTGCCGGTGCTACAGTCTGATTCCTGCTTTGTGTTCTCTGTAATCTTTAAATGCAACATGGGTGTTTTCAGTCAAATTCTGAAAGGATTTTCGATATAAAAATATCACCACCCAATAACTGTGTAGGTAGTTGTTTGGGTGGTGATCAAAGATTGGAGCCTGTCTGGTGTTTCTGGACTGATAAAACAACAAACCCTGGGAGTTAATCCACTGAGGATTAGTGACAACTGTGGGAAACAACTTCTTCCATTTGGCGCCTAAATAAACACTGACAGGACATAGACACTGTTGAACAAACCAGTGTTCATTTTGCTACGCTTAAATGAGTCAACCAGTTACAGTCCATCCCTACCACTGGAACATCTGGTCAGTCAAAAGAGAAATTAAGCTTATGTCCACATAATGTACAGCTAGATGGATATACAGCTACATTGAGTTCCAGGGTAACAACTGATGCTAAAACTACTCTGAACAACTTGTACGTCATAATTCAAGCGCTCCAAAATAAGTCTATTAACTATATAAGATGATCAGTTTCCTGTCTGTGTGTCCAGTAAAGAGATACCAGACATACACTGGTTTGATGAACCCATTCAGATGGGAAAATCGATATCAGTTTAGTTCGTGTGTGTCCTGTACAGAAACCGGCCCGAGACATGTTTAGGCTAGTTTAGACGAAAAACTGGAAGCAGGAGGAAACTGCTAGCATAGCTCAAATGTGAAAACATGCCTTCCAATAACAATAGAAAATCAAATCTGGTAACCCCACTGTAAGGCCCACTGTCTGCACCAGTTCAGACATGCCAAATTAAGCTGAGCTAAGCATGTTTCAGGTTTAGCCATTTCTGTTTCTCAATCCCAAAGATTAGATTGATATTTGAATGGGCCTCCCAAATCTGAACTAAGACACTATAGAGAGAAGAGAGAATATATGTACCATATGTTTACAAAGAACTTCAAGTTATCAATTTAAATAATTATAAAAATATATTTTCATTCTGTTAATGTCTTTTCATTTATTGAAGTGTCACAGTTAAGGAAGGCTGTGTTGAGTTAAATTGCCTTTTCTGGATTGTTTTGACATAACTTTACATTTGGGCCACCAAAAATGTACTTTGGCCAACAAATTTAGGGGCTTGGTGGCCCGTGGGGCCAGTGCTTGAAAATATTAGGATCTATCCCTGCATAACTACAAAAAATTATGTTTTTAAGCAAAAAACTAAATAAATGACAGATGAAGGGATTCAGTACCTGGCAGTACAGAGAAACATTTAGGCCTGTAGGGAGATCACATTTACATAAGATAACATTAAAAACCTAAATTAATAATTATAAAATAATAATAAAATGTGGACTTGAATTGAATAAAACTGAATTGAATTGAACTTGTTTTAAATTACGGTTTTAAAATAAATTATTTTTGGTGGCTAGGCAAATGTGTCCTAGGTGTTGGACACACACACACACACACACACACACATATTTAACAGTCAGTCGTAGTTTTGATCATTTATTTCAAGAAAAGTTGTCAAACATATTTACAGCAAAAAAACACGATGCTTTCTCAAACATCTAATGGCTCCCGTCAGCTTCAATAACAAAAAAAAACTTCTTATTTTACACATCTCAAACATAGATTTCTGTACACACTGGAAATCCACACTAAAAGAAAAAAGATGTTACACACAACGGTTTGAGAGCGGTGTGGCTCTGTACGGTGTTGACAGTGAGGCAGTGAAACATTCTGCATAGTGTAAAGTGTTTTCAAGTGGAATCATTTCTAGTCTGAAGAGAGCTAAATGAAATGGCTTGAGCTAAAATACAGAGACAGCAAACGAGGGGGCAACCAGTTTTAGTAGTGATGGTTTAGCTGTAAAGATCCTCAGGTAGTTTATCCACAGCAATGCCATATACAGTCTTCTAACCATGTTAGAGTTAACGCATGTAGTACTAGTCCTTTACCAAAAGCCAAAAATGAAAGTCTCATACCAAAGATGAACAACTTGATGATTTAGCAACAGAAACAGTCCTGTTAGCATCCAACAGCTACAGCTCCCAGGAGTGTCAAGGTTTTCTTCCCCTGCTTTGACTTTTGACTCGACACATGGTCATACGAACTAGCTTGTTTGAAACACACTGAGGCCTTCAGTATAACCTTATGGGAGCTGTAGCTGTTGAATGCAGACAACATAATGTGGATATGGCGCAGCACTAGCTCTCCAATACAGCCATCAGGAGTGCCATTAACAGGTCGGAGTCGTTATCAAGGGAAAAGACAAGTGTAGCTACAGGAAAACAGCACACAGAGGGCTTGAGTCTGAGGTAAAAATCTATCCCAAGCAAACTTGTATCAGAAACTAAACAAGGTTGCTAATGAGACTGAATGTTTCAGAGTGCTGAGAATGAGGTAGGACCACACTACAAAACGCCTCTACTGTCACTACTAAACTACTGCTGAGTCACTGAACTGAAGCCAAAAAGAGATTTCTAGGTCTGGAACAATACAAACCCTTTAACTACTCTCTATTTGCTTTTTATTCTGTGTTTTAATCATTCTGTGCATTTTTGCATTTTTGTTCTTTTTCTCTTTCTGGAAATCTTAGTTGCATCAAGTACTGTCTCGCCTGCGGATTAGTCATGTGGCTTAATATTTTTGCGTAACCCCAGGGTGCACATGTAGTGATCAGTTTTCATGAATCTGAGCACAAACCAGCAGGCTACAACCAACCACTGGCTGAACATGTTCTGAACAGCATTACGTGCCACTGCAAAGAGTTTGAAGCACTTCAATAAAGAGGGGAAGGAAGAAAGAAAGAAGGGACAGTTAGGATCCCAAAGCTGCTTTTGGGGGATTATTTCCAGATGGCAAATCTTCAACTCTCCTGTGAAAGTCCCCAAATCAGACACAGACGGCTCAATACTGCTCTGGTGTCAGAACCATTAAACATTATTCCTATCACACCAATCAAAAACCTTAAAACTCGGTAAAAACGGTAGACTACAGAACAGCGTTCAATATCGCTAAATGACAAGTTACCCACTGACTTGATATCTTGAACTGTATTCAAAGTGTTATTTCAGTTTGTGAGAAGTCCTAAAATGCCACACTCAACCTCAATGTAAAAAAAAAAAAATACATTCAGTAGAAAGTTACCAAAACCCACCAAATGATTGTGATTGTTTCTTGGTCATTTGTTAATTTAGCAAACATATTAATACTAAGCTTTGCAGTGATGATAAACAGATATACACAATTTGTCCAACAGGTGCTCTTTGGATTCAACAGGAACTAATTAATGCCCAATAAAATCAGTCTGAATGTCATACTGGACATTGTTTGGTTACAACTGCACAGTATTGTATGGAGTGGATACAGGCCTGCTACTTCTGAGGTGTGAATTCTATAGTACACCGTCAAAAAAACATAAAAACCCTTAATATTCACATTTGTTCCACCTCTGCCTCCACATCGTTGCACAGATTTGTGAAATATCCTTGTAAACCTTCTTTACTTGAGCATACATGTGACACTGATACATACTATTTGACAACCACGTCTTCGTTTTAGTTAAAGTGACGTATATCTCAGCTCCAGCATCATGATTACGCTTGAGCTTTTGTGTAGAGGAGGGCCACGAAATTATCACATTCTCACTTGAATGTTGTTTAAAGAGTGTGAAATCACTGAAAGCAAAATATTCCATTGGTCAATTGCACATTTCTGCAGACAGAAACCTGCACGAGACAGAAGTGTTTGCAGACTCGTGAAGCTTCTGTCTTGGTGAGTGAGCTGTAACTCACAAAGTCATTTTAAAGATCCAATTGCACTTCTGTGAATCATCTTTAAGGCACAAGTTGTACGGGGGGCAGCGTGGGAAAGAGAGACTGGTAGTGTCGCCTTTTGTTCACTCACATACTATCATCAGTAAAATGACGGCAGCCCATGCTTTGACCTTAGCACACTGGTACAATCCAGTACGGTAACCTGTGCCACAGCCAAGTACATTACAAATGTTTAGGAAGAGCAGGCCTATATTAAAGGGGCTGTTGGGAACAAAAAAAACAACAAATGTAAAACAACAAATGTCATAAACCTGGTTGTCACATCCCATCAGAGACACTGGCATCATCCACCATGTTACATGTCCTCTGTGGTGACAGCAATTGTAAATGTGGTCTGATTTGCATACTGTTCCTGTCCCAGGGGTTTGGAATCATCAGCCAGTCCATCACTTCCCGCTCAAGTTATGATTGTGGATTCTTCACAGTTCAGTTTGTCAGAGTCCCTTTTTCCATCGGAGTCCACATCCATGTAGTAAACAAAGCTGCAGAGACACAAATCACAAACAGGTCGGCAACGAGCAACAAGAACACAAGGTTTCTTAAAGACAAAAACAGGAGTAGCTGCAGTCAGATACTATTATTCACTGATCTGAAACATTGGGCCTTTGGGAATTGGCAGAGAATCTAGAATATGACAATTAGTTATTGGATGAGGAGAATATGCCAAAAAAGAAATACAATGGTGTCTGGACCGAGATGTGAGAAAACAACCTGTCCATCAGGTCAAGGTCAACGGGTGGCGCCATGTATTAGGCTCCACAACAGGAGGAGAAAAAGGAGGGGTGAGAGAAGAGTATAAAAGTGAAGACCTGTACACTGTATGATCAGTCACTCCATAGAAGGACTCGTGTTAGCTGTAATTTGTTGATTCTGCAGTAAACTCTATTCACATCTGAACTCATCTCGACTCAGCTGTTTTTGTTGAAGTTTATTAGTTAAGTACAAGTGTTGTGAAGATCTGTAGACCATCTGGCCCATCTTCGAGATTTTTGTTCCACAAAAGCTCAATCGGAAATTTAAAACTCAATTCTCAACGTTATGATCACGTGGAACAATTCTGTGAGACCGAGCTATGCGTAGTACGTTCCTTGCGGCTGAACCAATTGGATGGTGAAACGTAACAGACGTAAAACATGCGCTTCGCATTTATGTTCTAAGCTAGGCTACTTGGGCTGGTGAGGGCAGCCGAGCGTGAGCAACCAAAGATGGATATTCCATTTGGTAAGTAAATCTCGGAAGGCTGTGTGGTGTTTGTACCAAAATAGTCATGTGTTGCAGCCAGAGTCCGCCATTATATTTTCCCTGCTAGCTTTGTGATAACTACTGCAACGTAAAGCAATTGTTCAGTTGTTCAGTTGTTGTTCTTCTACTACTTCAAACTCTTTCACCGTACTCAAAAGCACCACCTGGTGGTGGAAGCCATACAACACATCCACAAACATTAACACTGCATAAAATACTAAATTATTAACACTGGATCCTGGAAAACATGTTAGATCAGATCTTGGAACATAAACATTAACTTCCTAGAAGTTAATTTCAAATTAACCTGTTCACCCTCAAAAATAAATTGTGGGGTCCCTGCTAACCAATACAAAACAGTTAACAGAAGGAAATAGGTGAGTCAAAAGGTGCATTGATAATCGGTTTATAATCGCATCGTAGCCCTCTGAATCATAATCGAATCGAATTGTCAGGTGCCTAGAGATTCACACCCCTACTTGTGACTCAGGTGAGGCAGCAGAGGGGTCACAAGTTCAGGATGAGGCCATGGGGGTCGCGTTCAAATTACAGTGGAAACTTGGGACAGAATCATTCCTATATATATATATATATATATATATATATATATATACACAAATGTCAATTGGATGGTCATCTGCATGAGAAATAATTAATAGCTTACAGTGATCAATTTGACCCGGACTGACATGATCAGTATAAGAGGTTTCCACTGTAATTTGAACAGATTATGTATGAATTTGTTTTACAAAGTGACAGCCCTAACAGATGACAGCTGAGACCTGGAAACATGGCGCCATCGCTAAAAAGAAGTCGGACCGGTCGAGAGACATGAGCAACCAGGTCACACAAACCCTCTTTGGAAGAGACAATACAGCTGTAATACAAACCACCTACACTACTTCTATATAACTACATGCATAATATGAGATGTATTTATGTCAAATTCGACATCATTGCAGACACTTATGCCACAACAGAGCCACTGTCTGTCCAGGTTTATCTCAGCGCTGGGCTCTAATAATAGCCCAGCGGCTGACACGCCACAGCTCGGTCTCGCAGCAGTTTGTTCCTCTTGTCATAAGTTGCATAACCTCAGAGCACATGGTATGAACACAAGTGGGTCAGCTTAGCAGGAAGCACGCATGCTGGAGATGCTGAATGGAGGCATGGAAAGTGCTTATGTCACTGTTGAGGATAAGCACTTATTATATTTACAGGAAAATACAGTGTGCTGTTCACAATATGGTGCTAATGGAACAAAAATGTGCCCCAAAGCAAATTAATTAATTCAGATATTTGCCTGCTATAGAGCTGCAGGCTATAAAGCATCCTGACATGCTAAAAGCCAGACACCATCGATCTGTTTTCTGGTCCAGGGGTCAACAGGCCGGCCGCTGGTCCCTGATTTAATCTCCTTTGTTCATCTGACAGCAACCGGTTTACACCGAATGGAATTTATGTCAGATTGAACCAGTTGTTTTCTTCTGCTTGAGGTGTTAACATGAAGCATTTTATTCTGATTGTTCTCCACACTGACTCAGGTAGTTTGGGACATCCCAAGCTGAAACATGTTGTACAGTCCTGTCAATACACAATCAATGCAGTAAGTAGCACAAGAGGAAAGAAAATACATTTCAGGTGTAAAAATTTACAGTAACGCTTTGCCCTTCAATTTCCTAATAATTTTCCTGGAAAGCCTCCTGGAGAGTTGATTGTGTTAATTGGAAGTTGATAATTGAACACTGTCTACACTTTCCTTAAAATTAGTAACAGAGAACACAGTTCTTCACAGTTCCAGGAAATTTCCTATAAAAGCTTTCTAGGAAAATGTAGGGAAATATGGGACACATAAAATACAATTTTAATAAATACATTTGGGTCAAGTTAAGTGCCAGCGAAACACAAGCCATTAAGTGGCTGGTGTGGACAACTGTATTGATTAGCCTATAACTAGTGCAGCCCAGTGCAGACAGCCTGGACCAACCTGTCGTCTTTGACTGAGGCCCCCTTGAGGATTCATATTTTTCCTTCATTACATATTCAACACATAATGGGCCCAGTATGCTTTAAACGTGACATCGACATGTAAACCTGTTACTCACTGTGATGTGAAGTAGTAAGTGAAGTGGGGATAATGGTGCGAACTTTCAGACAGTGTCTCCTTGCAAACTTTCATGGCGTTGTATTTGATTGCACACAGAAAAAGTGCAGTGGCCGTCATTGTCTCGATTTCGCAGTCAGGAAGGAGATTTAGGATGCCGTCAGTCCCTAAGCTGGGTGCTGTCTATTGCACTGTGCTGCTAAACTGCAGGGCAGCAGGGAGACCAGGTGACTGGAGAGAAGATAATATAACTGGGGGACATGAATTCAAGTCTCCAACCTGTTGATGTGTCCCATAACAAGACACTGAATCTCTGTCAGTTACGCTAATCTTTTTAAACTTCAATGAGACTAAAACTGAAGTCTTGACCCAGTGGTGCCTGTGACGCCCCTCATATGGACCTGTGTTCTCTGGAACCATGCGTTAAACCCCTTTTTATCGTTTAATGATTTTGAGAGGGTTATACATGCTTTTATCTCGTCCCGACTTGACTACTGTAATGCACTTTATGTTGGTGTTAGCCAGGCCTCCCTATCACGCTTACAGTTGGTCCAGAATGCTGCAGCTCGTCTTTTAACAGGAACACGCAAACAAGACCACATTTCCCCCGTACTGGCTTCCCTTCACTGGCTCCCTGTATGTTTTAGGATTGATTTAAGATTTTATTGTTTGCCTATAAATCATTAAATGGGCTAGTTCCAACCTATCTCTCTGACCTTCTGCACCCACATGTCCCATCAAGGTCACTCAGTTCCGCTGACCAACTCCTTCTGGTTGTGCCAAGATCAAGGTTGCAGCACAGGGGAGATCGGGCTTTTTCAGTTGTAGCCCCCAAACTTTGGAACGAGTTGCCTCTGCATGTCAGGCTGGCCCCTACATTGCCTGTGTTTAAATCTCGTCTTAAAACACATTTTTATTCCTTGGCTTTTAATTTAGTATGAGAGTTGCTCTTTTAATTTTTTTAATTTATTTATTTTTTTTTTTTTTTTTTTTTTTTTTTTTTATTGTCTTTTGTACTTATGTTTTTATTGTGTTTTATGGGTTTTTGCTACTTTGATTGTACAGCACTTTGGTCAACTGCTGTTGTTTTTTTAAATGTGCTTTATAAATAAACTTGACTTGACTTGACACTGGAGCTGTTCTGTAGGGGCCCCTGACCTCTGACGTCCCTGCAGAGGAGAGGGTAACAAGTCCCTCTTCACAGCAGTCAAGAAGCACATTACAAACTGAGGCCTGCCACCTTGCCAGCCATTTGTTGTTGCATAACCCAAAAGCAAAAACTACTTCGTTTAAAAACCAGCAGAGACCGGTATCTTTGGGGAAACAGTGGGGGCTGGTTTCTGGCACGCTGCGGCAGCTCTCTGTGATAACCAGTTGGAGAGGGAGTGCTGGTGTTTTACGAGCTCGGGGTGGTTTTGTGGCTGTGCAGAATGCAGAGCAACACATTCCACTCGGCGGGCATTCGCAAAAACTGCTCATTATGTAAGTTTAGGTGTGTGCCTCCAAGTTCCTCCTGATGCAGAACTGACAAAGCATCTCCAACAACGACAAGCAGTAAACACTCACAATGGAGAGGCTAGAACCAGACAGTGTCTCAGGGTTATTGATGATAAATCACTTAAATAGTTCAAAATTGTTCATTCATTTTCTGTCGATTAACTTATTGTTTCAGGTCTATATGAGGGCACACACCTTGGAGCCAAAACATATTTTATTTGTCCAAATTCGGAATACTTCCTGTCTATAAAGTTTTGATAACAGAGAGATAAATTTGAAGGGAAATCTGGACCTGAAGAAACTCTCTAGAGCTGCTGTAGGGTTTCAAAGACAAACTGAAAATGTGAACAAGGACAAATATTTGTTATGTTACAGGTTTGTTTCACCATCTGCATCCCTCAGGCCATCCCACCATCTTGAAGTTCTTATGTTCTCGCACAGTCAATAACAGCGGTGATGCAGCAAATCCAAAAATCCTGAAGTATTATCAGGGAGAAGAGACCGTCGACCTCTACCATCTGCAACAGATGCTGAACACGCCTCTTTTCTTCTATTATTTACAGGTCAAAATGAACCCTGTCAGCTTTGTTAGAACCATTCAAACAACGTGAACTGTAAGCACGACAGTGGAACCAGAATATAACCACATACGGCACCAGCTGCAGCGAGCTATGAGGCTGTGATAGATGGGCTGCAGACTGTGAGGAGATTAACACGGTGTAAAGAGCTTATAGCCCATTAGATCCAACACAGTCACCATGAATGGGGACAGCGGAGTGGAAAAGATGTGGATCCATGTTATTCCAGAGCACTGTGGGATGACTGGGTTGCCTGGATTGTACAGTCGCAGGAGGGTGCATCATAAAGGTGGATTTTTAAGCACAAATGACATAAAAATAAAAAGTGAGTTGAGTTTTTTCCTCTCTTGGAACACAAAGAGGTGCTTTGCCAGAATCATTTGTGTACGAACTTGTTTTTGCAGTTCTGGCTCTGAACCCTGAGGGCCCCGGGGAAATATTTACAGACTTCTCAGCCACTGAATGCTCACTTTTACAAGCATGTTGCATAAGAACACCAATGCGCTCATCACACCCACTCCCAACATCTCATAAAGGTGGCCACCGTCTGGCATTTCTCAGCCCCTACATAATACCCCCCCACTGACTGAGCCAATCCAGAACATACCGTACCCTGCCTTCACACTGCTGTCCAAACAACTTCATTTCCTTTAGAGGGGCAACATCAGCGCTGTCTTTGTTTAAAATGCACACTGCTTTGGAGTATTCAGACAAGATGGAAGACATCGACCCTGCTTGAAGGCATCAGCATGTTTATTACAGTACGGGGGTTGCGAGGACAACACCCTGAAAATGCCTCAACTTGTAAAAAGCCTGTTCATGCTGTCCAAAAAGGATTCCCAAAGTAAAGACTGCACACATATGGGGAGGGCCGGGGCTTACAGTGCTCTGGCCTGGTTTAGACAGAGGCGGCACATGGCTGGCAGGCAGCGAGAGGACAAAATGTTCCAGACGCAAGCCTCCATAAGCCCCGAACCAGGAGCAGCATTGTCATTGTCCAGCAGACGGAGGGGGGGGGGGGGATTTCTCACTCCTGCTACATGTCATTAAATATTCAGTATTTGCACAAATTATATATATATTTTCTTATAAAACAGCAGCACTGTGAATGCACTAAAGACTAAAAAACAAAAATACTAGCTTTGATCACAGCATCTTCTTGTACACGCTTCATTCTTTTTGTAAGCCCACAGATTGAAATCATACTTCCACTTAGGAACCACCTCGTCATATTGATTATTGTCAAAGTAGCTGCTACTTCGACCTCATCAGACGCTGGGACTGCAAAAAGTACAGGCTATTTGGGCAAATAGTTCCGTGTTAAGTGCATGGGAACTTTTTAAAGACGACAGTAGTTGTGGATAATCTCTTTCCATGACACACACCTGACAGCTGGTGAAGGCGGAGTGACATAAACGTGGGAAGACCAATGATCAGGCTTAATGTTGCCGATACGGATCAATGGGAGAACGTATTGGTCTGTATGTCGGCCGATAAGTAACAACAAACTGCAGTGTAGACATGCCGATGATATGCTTGAGGTGATGTAGAAACAGCGAAACAATTAATCTATTATTGATGAATTGTTTGAGTCATTTTTCTGGTTGCAGCTTCCCCAGTTTGTTGCTTTTCTCTGTTAAATGTGACAGTAAACTCAATATGTTTGGATTTTGAACAGTTTGTCAGACTAAACGAGACAGCTATTTTCATTTGATAGATAAAACGAAGTATTGATTAACTGAGATTTACTGATCAGCTGTTAAGTCGATCTTGAAAATAATGGTTGGTTGCCCTAACGCTAGGACAGTTTACATAACTTGGTCACAAGTCTTTAAAAAGCAAATCTGAGGAATCTAAAACATTTATTTATGTTATGTGTTTATATAAAAATGAAAATCAGCCAATTTATGATAATCCTTTTTTAAAAACAAAAAAGAAAAAAAACAGTTTTACGTTATAGTCCTCAAATAATTCCATTAACAATAAACCACATGGATACCTGATTATTGAGCACACGATTGTAGTTTAAATGAGTCGCGAGAAACTTATTGGAAGGCAATTTTAATCATTACAGCCATTTATCAAGTAAAATAAACAATGGTTACATGGTTGAAACGTGTCCAGTGTTGAGGAATGGTAGCTTCTCTCTGTTTCATGTGAATAACTTTGGGTATTGATCAATCTGAAACATATCCATCCCCACACTGACTCTGGACCAGATCCTATAGACTCCCACAGAGACAGCATCAGCTCCATATGTTCTGTGTTAAATCTCAGCAGTGGTCTGAGTATCGTCCTCAGCTGTCCCCTCAGTTAACCAGCTCCTGACATAAATACACACATGCAGCAGAAACAACACCACCACCCCCTCTCTCTCTGTGTTTACATCCACGAATCCCTCTCTCCAACAGATGACAGGTTTTCCCATTGAACCAGTGCAGGGCCTATCACGCAATACCACATTCAGAGTCCATCACTGACCGACCCCGCTGACAGCTGGGAGCCGAGAGGTGTTACGTCACAGTGACAAAGGGGCGGGGGCTTACAATAAGGGGTTAACAGAGAATGGCTGCAGGATTGGAGAGCTAATTGTCAAACAAAAGCTGGGATTGGTCCTGGTCAATGGAGGGTTCAAGTTCAAACAAACAGACGGATGGTTTCGGGTCAGTGAACACCTACTCTGCCTGATTGATGAGCTACAAGGAGTTTCCGCTCTAAATAGCAAACTGAGACGATTAACATCGTACGGGGACACTTTTCCTACACTGTCACTACAGCAGGAAAAGTAATTTCCTACTGAATGTGCATGTTTGTTTTGGGGGAGGGGGTGGGAGCTTTCTACTCCCATATCCGAAACATGTCACCCTTTAGAAAGAAGTAAAGTGGGCGAGGTTTTGATCCATCACTGATAAAAGACTGTGTTCTGTGGTCTGGCAATAAACTCTTATGTCACGGACTGTTTGTATATGTCACTTAACACTGTGGTATTGATGTCACTAATGGTTGATAGCTAACAGCATGTGGACTGGAATGGCAGGTTGACTTTAAGGCTCTATCCACATTACAATGTTTTTGTTTTAAAACGGCATTTTAAAACAAAAACGATCCCCGTCCACACAAGCATTTTATCACAGTTTCAGAAATAATCTCCATCCATACTAGATGCCTGAAAACGCATATCACGTGACCATTCACATGCCAGTGTAAACAGGAAGCAGATCGTCTACTCTGCAGTTGGTTGCTTAGTTCCAGAAAATACTACGAACAAAGAACAGCAATGGAGGAAAGTAAGAGCAGAGATTTCTCTGTTCGGACCGACGACCAGGTGGAACTGTTACTGACGGCCTCTTGTCTGTTTACAGTCAGCTCTGTGCATTGGAAACAAACCAACAAGCCAACAGTTTGCAGGGCTGGGGTAGAGATGCATGCACAAAAGAAAAGAAAAGGAGAAACACAGCTAGATTTAAACATGAAAGACTTGGATATCGATATTTTTTTTGGATGTTAGGCATCAACCCCAGTCAAACACAGCCATGTCAACAGCTTAGTAGGAATATTGTCTTTTTTGGAATAAGGGCAAAAAACAGAATATTCTGTGCATGTAAACGTAGTTACTGTTTTCTGCTTGACTCTCTCACAATGTCTCACGCACACTCTTGTATTTAAAGCCATGGCTGTTTGCCCTCAGGCCCAGGTTGTACCCTGCTTGGTTCCCAGTGCCAATCTAAAAGTTGTCCTCCCTCCTGCTCACGGAGCTATGCTTGTTAATCCTGTTTCCTCAACAGTGACGTGGGAAGCAGCAGTCAGGCTTAGAAACTATTTGGAGTGAAGGGATGAGGCCGACACATCGCCCAATGACTGATCAGTCACTTGTGGTTCCTGTGGCTCAATAGATCACCAGATTCACTAATAAAGATGCAATTAAAGTTTTCTTAAAGGATAGTTGTAGTTTATTGCAACTTGGATCTTATTTCACACTTTTTGCCATCATTTTATCATTCCAAATAAGGAAGAAACAACCAAAGCAGAACGGTAACATTATCACACAAACTGTCCATTGCAACATCCATCACAGTTTACAGACCCACTTCCTGCTTCAACTTTGACCTCCTGCACTCCTCCAGCAGTTTTCTGCTGCAATGAGGGATTATTAGCAACATTTCAGTCGGACTACTTTTCAGTTAATAAATTGGTTTAAATAATCT
This sequence comes from Macquaria australasica, assembly GCA_005408345.1. Classification (NCBI taxonomy): domain Eukaryota; kingdom Metazoa; phylum Chordata; class Actinopteri; order Centrarchiformes; family Percichthyidae; genus Macquaria; species Macquaria australasica. Next base: position 17,970 of record SEMN01001561.1, on the reverse strand, counting down.
CAGTCTCAGCAATTACCTTTGGTGAGCACAATGTTCTCATGACTAATAAATTGTGACCAAACTACAAAAATAAGATGCAAATTGTAACAAACCAGAATTATCCTTTAAGAAAAATGTTGTTTGAAACATAAGGCACTGGATTCTGTGCAACCAAAAGTCACTATCTCGCCTCCAACTAGTTCAGAATGCAGCAGCTCGGCTTCTTACTGGTTTTAACTGATGACATCACATCACCCCAATCCTGGCTTCTCTCAATCGGCTCCCCGTTCGATTTAGAACTGATTTTAAGATTTTGCTGATCACTTTTAAAGCATGTCTATCTCATACTTCCACTTAGGCTATATAGCAGAAATGTTAACCCCATATGAGCCAGTTCGTAGCCTTAGATCCTCGCGTGGTTTTTATTGCTTTTACTGTTTTTAATTCTTTTATTTGTATTTATCGATCATTATTTTTTATCTTGCTTTTGTTTTGCTTTACTGTTTGGCTTCCTGTTGTTTTATTGCTTTCTGGGTATCCAGCTTTTGCTTTGTCTGTCAAAGCACATTGTAAACTCTGTTTTTGAAGGTACTATATAAATAAAGTTATTATTATTGTGTTCCGGTTCCAGTCTGACCTCCTACAAGTCATGCCAGATGTAAAGTGGGTCTATGTCATCATAGAAGGATATCTTTAAACAGACATGCTTTGCCCAGTTCGATTCCTGAAATCTGTCACCTGACCTGCACTAATGTGAGCCTGGCTGCTGGAAGTAATAAAAAAAAATGGCTTCTCTCCTCATAGTGCAGCAGAGCAGTGAAAGGGCATTTCTGAACACACACTAAAAAGCAGTAAACCACAACTACCGGTGACTTCACAGCAGCAGTGGCTATTAAATGAGGGATGTTCCAGCTCGGGACCAGGACAAGAAAGGCTAATGTTGTCAGCTGAAAGGAAGATTACCTGTTTTCAGCTGCGGGTTACCAACGGCCAGTGTTCCATTTACGCCAGTGGTGGTGAGTCCTGTGTACCAGAGGAGCCTGCAGGGTTTAATTCCCACTAATCACCACAGCAGCTCATTTCACTGACTGCTCCTCCACTCTGGTTGAAGGTGAATGAATCAGTTAAATTAGTTGTCGGTTGGGCTAAAAACCTGCAGGTCCCTCAGTTGCACTCGACAAACTTAAAGAAAACATTCCCCAAAGGTAAGAAAATAGTAAGTAACACAAGCAAGTTATCAAGGAGGCCGAGCTTACCTGGGAAAGAAAGGGGTCCCTTCTTCGACTGGTTAGGGTGGAAAGGAGAAGTTTCGGGGAGGTGGGGGCTGTCACGCTGCACACGTGACTTGGTCCATCCGCACCTCCAGCTGGAGGGCGTCTGGTCGGTCCTGAGGGTTAACAGCAAGCATGTCCTGGAGGAGTTTCTTCACCCCCTCAGACATGGAGCTCCTGGCCTTCTGAGGGATGTGGAGGACCATCTTGGGGTTCTCCAACAAAGCCTCCCCGACAGGTACAATTTCTGTGCCCTGTCGTATGTAGGTGCCCAGCAGTTCGCGCTTGGACTCTGCGTCAATGAAAGTGATCCGCTCGATCATTGCCCAGATGATGATGCCCAGGGCAAAGATATCAGCCTTGGCCGTGTAGTGGCCCTCCCACACCTCGGGGGCCATGTAGAAGTCAGAGCCACAAGCTGACGACAACCAGAACTTGTTTATGTTGACGATGTTGTTCTGGTCACTGCCTCTGCCTCTGCCGCCTGCTCCTGCAGCAGGGTGTTCTTCACTGTTCTTCGAGTTTAGGCCAGCACAAACTTTACTGAGCCCAAAGTCGGCCACTTTGAGAACCGGCAAACCCGATTTCTGCGAAATGAGAATGTTGTCTGGCTTCAGGTCACGGTGGACGATGTTGTTCTTGTGCAGGAAAGCTACAGCACTCGTCAATTGCCGCATGAAGCTCCTGTTGGTCTGGGGGTCGGGCCGGCGGGACAAGATGTACTGGTTGAGGTCTCCGCCCTCGCAAAATTCCATGACGAACCACAGGTAGCATGGCTCCTCTGGGTAACCCAGGATGCGCTCCCCTGCAGCGTGCACAATGAAGATGGACAGATACATCCTGATTAGTGAGATAACAGCAGTCAAACTGTGACATCTAGTTAGTTCATTAGAGCTCAGACACAGTGGTGCTCTAAGCGAGGACCAGGACCAGAGCAGGCTAAACACACTCACTGCATACTTCAAGCCCACAACAATGAATCACACACGAGTCAAGTACGCACAATTTTCACTTCCATTTAGTATCTGACATGCTAATTGTTTTCTGACTGAGCTTCGAGATTCTTTATGCGTTTGTGAGTCTAATAAGTCTTCCACAGGTTTCGGCAGAAACTGGTTTCCGCTTCAAGACTTCAGGTTTTCCTCCTGAGGAAGCAACACCAGTATCAGTGGTTTGTAATTGCATGCAACAGACAGACAGATCTGTTGATACATTCAGCTGTGTCACTTCCACTTCAAAGAGTGTTGCCTTCGAGCTTTCAAACGTCTGCACACTTCTGTATTTCACAAGCAGCAGATGGACCTTCTTGCTCTATGCTAACTAAGCCACCTCTCACCTCGTGATCAATTTAGTTAGTAGATGATGGCGTACACATACTCACACTACTTCAATATTTGGCCTTTGCTGTGAATAGCACCTCTACACTTTTTTCCTTGGAGGTGGTCTCTGTTTCAGGCGAGGGGCCCACCTCTTCTGATGCTAAGACAGTAAATAAGGGACACTAAAGGCCAACCAAAACTGGATTTGTAAGGCCAATGCTGATAGCAATATTTGAGTTTTAAAAATGGGCTAAATACACATTTTTTATATGAATCCCTTAAATTTGGTTATTAAATTATTGTGATCAAAATATTAACTGAGCATGAAACTTAACAGAGTAAAAATAAACCTGTCAACAACAACACACTAACTGTGAAAAGTTAAGATCAGCTGACATATCAGCCCAGTTGATTTATCAATCAGGGTCCAGTGACACATATCACCTCATAAAGTCCACTACCTGACCTGATTCATTATATAAAACTAGAAGAGCAGTTTTCACTTTAGAAACTTGGTTAAGTGGAACAAGACAGAGGGTCGATCCTTTGTGTTGTTATCCAAATTCTGTTTCGTAACTTGATGTCAGCTCAAGATTAATATTTCATTTCAACAGCCAGGCTATTAAAAGAATAGAAGCAAAGACTCTCTGTATAAACAGCACAGGACAACATTGGTATCTTGATGCTCAATTTAAAATTGTATCAAGATCTATTTAACAGCTTATATCTATTTTTCTATTAGGCCCGCTGAGAAAAAACAAAGGAGGTGATAAGTAGGTCAACCTGGACTGATGATAATACAAATAAATAAAAATGCAGCCGTTGTAAAATTGAGCCGCAGTATTTCATTATAATACACCACCTTACACTGTAACATCACTGTTTAGTGTCTGAAATCTCAGCCAACGAGCGACGGGTTAACACGCTGCCAGTTAGTACACAGTGTTCTCTTGTGAGCTGAGGGAAACACTGTGTACTCTCTGTGCCTCCTATAGGTAACATATAGCAGCCTCAATGACACACAGAAGGCTGTAAGAGAAATTCATCTTACTGTTAATTCACAAAATCCTCTTTCAGCGATCGAACCTCACACATTACATACAGTTTACAGTGCATGGCACAGATTTACCTTTACATGATTTACTTTAAGTACAGATACACTATCTGCCATCAACTACAGCCCCATAGTGCATGTTTACATGAGCTGAAAATACATTTAACCATTTTGTAGATTAATTTAGGGTTAGGGTTATTTTATTAAAACATGAGACAACTGGGGCTCCTAAAGTTTGGATTTGGAGCTTAAGCTGATAAAATCACTAAACTAAACTACTTATAACATTTTATAGACGTGTTTGTGGAGACAGGACATGTTTGCAGCTCCCTTTTATTTCCTGTTTGCATGCATGTATTCTTTCATTTAGCAGTACTGACTGCCGTTATTGTGCTGCTAACCACGGAGGGATAAACATGCCAGCAGCCTGCATACCTTTGAGTGACGTCTCCACCAGGCGCAGGTACTGTTTGGACCTCTTATTCCCATGGCTCATCTTCTGGGCCAGGCCCTTCCTCTGAAGGACGCACTCCTCCAGCTGGACCACATTCTGGTGTCGGTTCTCCAGGCTGGTCAGGGCCCAAAACTCGGCCAGAGCCAGCTCTACGTTTTCCGGGGCGTCGCATTGGAGCCTCTTCACTGCCACCCTGGCCCCTGTTTTCCGGGCTATAGCCTCGTACACCACCCCGTAGCTTCCCCGGCCGACTTCCCGCAGCAGGCTGTACCGGGGAGACACCACCACGGCGGGCTCCAGCCGTTCACTCCGGAGGAAGCTAATGGAGAAGCAGTCATCGTCCTCCTCCTCCTCTTCCTCCTCCATGGGCTCCGTGTGGTTATTGTCCTCCACCGTGCGGGAGCGGAGGACTTTGCCCACCTCCCGCTTCATCTGTCCGGCCACGCTCCGCCTGCAGCCCCGCACACCGCCGCTTACCTTTCTCCTCTTCTTCCCGTCGCAAATATCCATAACTTCTTCTTTGTTGAAAGTAAGCATGAAGAGAGGGCGTGTTTATCTTTCATTACTTTAACTCGGAATGGATAAAGTTTGACGTGCTACCGTCTAGCTGCACCGCCAGCCTGCCGACAGTTTGGAGCTGTTCGCGGAGGTGCTACAGGCCGTCCAGCCGCAGGAACTACTTTACCTCCAACCCGTAAACAACGTTCCAGCAGCTCCAAGAAGCAACACGCAGAGAACATGCATAGAACAGAGGGCGGGGTTTGCGCCTCAGCTCCGCTGCGCGCTGATTGGCGTAGAGAGACAACAGCTTGCTGCAGTAACAGAGAACGGGGGACACCGCCAGCACGCGACCTTTGTTTTTATTTTGACACGACACTCAAAAGGGTCCGTTATTACCGTGGGTCCTGATTTTAAATGTTTTATTGAGCTAACACAGATCCGTGCTGTGCCACTCCGTGACAGCGTGGACTAACCCGAGAGAGGAAGGGCCAGGGCCGGGGCAGGGCCGGGGCCGGGGCCGGGGCCGGGGCGGGGCGGGGCGCGGGGCGGGGGCACGTGTACACAAGCATGGACAGAGACCCCCATATAACACAGCATCAGCACAGGAAACCGTCAACTAACATGGAGCACAGGTAGACAGGACTCTACAAATACTGAGGTTACCACCACTACCACTGGAAATGTTGACAACTAAATTAAAGTTTTATCAAATATTTTAATTGTTTTTTGTTTGTTTGTTTTACATGGTCTTTATATGGTATATATATATATATATATATTATTGTTTTAATATAGATTTTCCTTTCAATCAATCAATCAGTTTTTATTTAAAGTGCAGAATCACCATGCAGCATGGTCCCAGTACACTTTACAATTAAAGACAATACATATAGGACAGAACATGCACACATTTATATACATTATATATATTTTTATTTTTTATTTTATTTGTCTAGTCTAAAAATAAAAAAAACATTTATAAAACATTTTTTAAATTGTAGAATGAAAACCCTCCCAAGGTTGCTAAAACCCATAAATTCAGATTCAAATTCAGGTAAACATAATATTTAAGTAAGAGAGATGTATGTACTTAATAGGGCCTATACAGTATTAAATATGAGGACATATACAGTATTAAATACAAAAGGATGTATACAGTATTATTAAATATATAAGGAAATATACAGTATTAAATATAAAAGGTAATATACTGTAATAAATATACAAGGAAATATACAGTATTAAAATATATAAGGACATACACAGTATTAAATATGACGACATATATAATATGAGAACATCTACAATATTAAATACAGAAGGACGTATACAGTATTAAAATGTATAAGGACATATACAGTATTAAATATAAAGACAAACAGTATTAAATATAAGGACATATAGTGTTACATATTCAAGGACTTAGTATTAAGTATAAGGACATATACAGTATTAAATATAAGGATATATACAGTATTAAATATATAAGAACATATACAGAATTGTGAAATATATAAGGACATATACAGTATTTCTAATATCCATGATATAAATTGTTATATAAATGTAGTGTAGGTAATGTGTGTACATGTGTCTGAAAGTGACCAGTATATACAGTTTAGTACATACAGGCACAAAAACATCAATAATCATTAGTGGTCATTATATCTTTGAAAAAATCTTTCCTTCCTTTATATATGATCCCACGTGTGTCTATGCTCCGCCGTGCTCATTAGTTTTCCTTATGTTTCTAGTGTTTTCCCCTCCCTCTTGTGTGTTGTGCTGTGTCTCTCTCTCTCTCTCTGTGTGTCTGTCCGTGTGTGTGTGTGTGTGTGTGTGTGTGTGTCTACCGGGAAGGCAGGGCTGCCATCTCACCTCCTGCCCAGTTCTGCAATCAATCAGTGCACCTGTCATCCATCAACTCATCAGTCTGCAGTAGTTCTACCCCGGCTTTCCATCTACTCATTGCCAGATCATTGCTTCAGTTTGCTTGGTAGCAAGCTCTTCAGCCTCAGGTTTTGATAGTCAGTTTATCAAGTCTGTTTGTACTCTGCCTAATCCTGTTTTCCTGTGCTCAGGTTCGTGTCTTCTCTTGGGTTTGCCTGCCTCCCACCTCAACTGTCTTCCCTTCCATCTCCCCCTTCCCTCATACAATAAACCAACTGTACTTTCATCTTACTCTGTGTCTGTGTCCTGCACTTGGGTCCTCTCTGCTAAACATGTCACAGTCTAAGAGGCAGGTGCAGATTTACCTGTTCGGTTACAGGTGGACTCTTTGACCACACCTGACCTCTTGAAATTAAGTTACTCTTTAAACACACTATATTTATTTAAGAATATAATATTCATTTAAGCATTATATCAACAGGAATATTAAAGGGAAGCCAGATTTCTACAGGGCTGTGACTGATATAATGCTACATGACATGATGACATTATTTACAAGTCAATATTTAAATGATGAAGTGAAAATACAATTCAGGGTATTCAGGCATCCTAAACCATTGGGAGTGACGCACACCCAAACAAAGCACATCTGATTAGCTTGTTGTCAGTTGACGAGTTCAGCTCCTACCTTACCTAATAAATGGTTCTTGCTGCTGCACTGTTTGATGTTCTAGGCTGTTGTGGAAGTCGAATCAGCAGTTTCTATGAGCCAGTGGAGTTGCTCAGGTTTTAATGAATGTGACTGTGAATATGAACAGGGTGTTTCTGAAAAAGAGAGTATTGAAATACAATAACAGGAATAAGAGCTATGCTAGAAAGTATCTTAAAGTGGGATTCCTTTGCTTTTGCTAGCAAGGCTAAAAACTCAACACTGTCAGATGAAAACAAGTCCTGCTTTTGTATTATGCCATCCCACTGTGGCATTCATTGCCCTGTATACCAGGCTGGCTGGACTATTGTCTATTGTCACAGCTCAGTGGCCAGTGAAGCTTTATATGTGGCTCTAATCAAAAGGGAGATTTGCTGAGCTTGGGCCTCTGAACTGCAATTCAATTCAATTCAGTTTTATTTATATAGCGCCATATAATAACAAGGTTATCTCAGGGCACTTTTTCGAATAGAGCAGGTCTATACCGACTCTTTATATTTACAGAGACCCAACAATTCCCACCATGAGCAAGCACTAGGCGACAGTGGCAAGGAAAAACTCCCTTTTAACAGGTAGAAACCTCGAGCAGAACCAGGCTCTAGGTGGGCGGTCATCTGCCTCGACCGGTTGGGTTGAAGGGGGAGGGGGGGAGCGGGAGAGAGAGAGCAGGAGGAAAGAGAACATACAGCAGCACAATACAGTTCCACATAGGGATGTAAAGCAATAGTTGTGGTAATGGTATTGATGATAACACCAACAGAAATAATACTAAGAGCAATATTATAATAGTAATACTAATAATAAGAGCAATAACAGTAATAGCATCAGCGGGTGCAGAGCAGGAGCACGGGGGCAGCAGGTGGCTGCAACCATAGATCCAGACTCTACAGCTCCGGAGGCAGAAACACCTGCAGAAACCAACAGAAGGAGAGAGAAAAAGAGGAGAGAAAGCACACAACTACGGGAAGACGTTGAATTAGTAACAAGCATTGATGGGATATGAGGGCGTACAGATGGAGAGGAAGAGGAGGAGAGAGGAGAGAGGAGCTCAGTGCATCATAGGAAGTCCCCCGGCAGTCTAGGCCTATAGCAGCATAACTAAGGGGTGGCTCAGGGGTCACCTGAGTCAGCCCTACTATAAGCTTTATCAAAGAGGAAAGTCTTTAGCCTACTCTTAAATGTGAGGAGGTTGTCCGCCTCCCGTACACAAACTGGGATCTGGTTCCACAGGAGAGGAGCTTGATAGCTGAAGGCTCTGGCTCCCATTCTACTTTTAGAGACTCTAGGAACCACAAGGAACCCTGCATTCTGGGAGCGCAGTGCTCTAGTGGGGTAATAGGGTACTATGAGCTCTTTAAGATATGATGGTGCCTGACCATTTAGGGCTTTGAAGGTGAGGAGAAGGATTTTAAATTCTATTCTGGATTTTACAGGGAGCCAGTGTAGAGAAGCTAATATTGGAGAAATATGATCTCTTTTTCTGGTTCTTGTCAGTAAACGTGCCGCAGCATTCTGAATCAGCTGGAGAGTCTTAAGGGACTTATTGGGGCAGCCTGTTAATAGAGAGTTGCAATAATCCAGCCTAGATATAACAAATGCATGGACTAGTTTTTCTGCATTTTTTTGAGACAGGATGTGCCTGATTTTTGCAATGTTACATAAATGAAAAAAGGCAGTTCTTGAAGTTTGTTTTATGTGGGAGTTAAAGGACATATCCTGATCAAAGATAACTCCAAGATTCCGTACGGTGTCGCTGGAGGCCAGGGCAATGCCATCTAGAGAAACTATATCTTTAGATAATGTGTTTCGAAGGTGTTCGGGGCCAAGTACAATAACTTCGGTTTTGTCTGAGTTTAACATCAGAAACTTGCAGGTCATCCAGGTGTTTATGTCCTTAAGGCATGCTTGAAGTTTAGCTAATTGATTGGTTTTATCTGGCTTGATCGATAAATATAACTGAGTATCATCTGCATAACAATGAAAATTTATGGAGTGCTTCCTAATAATATTGCCTAAAGGAAGCATATATAAGGTGAATAGAATTGGTCCAAGCACAGAACCTTGTGGAACTCCGTGACTAACTTTGGCATGCATAGAGGATTCATTGTTAACATAAAATAAATAGGATTTAAACCAGCTTAGTGTGGTGCCTTTAATGCCAATTAAATGTTCTAGTCTCTGTAATAGAATGTGATGGTCAATGGTATTGAATGCGGCACTAAGATCTAATAAAATAAGTACAGAGACAAGTCCTTTGTCGGATGCAATTAGAAGGTCATTTGTAACTTTCACCAGTGCTGTCTCTGTGCTATGATGCACTCTAAATCCTGACTGAAAATCCTCAAACAGTTTGTTGTTGTGTAGAAAGTCACACAACTGATTGGCGACTGCTTTCTCAAGGATCTTAGAGAGAAAAGGAGGGTTAGATATAGGTCTATAATTTGACAAAACCCCTGGATCAAAGTGGGCTTTTTAAGAAGAGGTTTAATTACAGCTACTTTAAAGGACTGTGGCACATAGCCTTTTAATATGGACAGATTGATCATATCTAGTAAAGAAATGCTAACTAAGGGTAAAACTTCTTTAAGCAGCCTAGTTGGGACGGGGTCTAAGAGACACGTTGATGGCTTAGATGAGGAAATCATGGAAGTTAGTTGACTAAGGTTGATGGGAGAAAAGCAGTCTAAATGTACATCAGGTTTTACAGTTGTTTCTACGGTTCCTGTGTTTGAAGATAAGTCAGTACCAACTGAGGGCAGGAGGTGCTGAATTTTGTCTCTAATAGTTAGGATTTTATCATTAAAGAAGCTCAAAGTCATTACTACTGAGGTCTATAGGAATACATGGCTCAACAGAGCTGTGACTCTCTGTCAGCCTGGCTACAGTGCTGAACAGAAACCTGGGGTTGTTCTTATTTTCCTCTATTAATTCAATTCAATTCAGTTTTATTTATATAGCGCCATATCATAACAAAGTTATCTCAGGGCACTTTATTAATGATGAGTAGTAGGCTGCTCTGGCATTATGGAGGGCCTTCCTACAAATTTTAAGACTATCTTGCCAGGCTAAACGTGATTCTTCCAGATCAGCAGGAATCTAACTGAGGACACAGCACCACAGACTCTTCACTCTGCAGGATGTTTATTTCTCAATCCCAAAGTGTCACCTGTGTCACAGGTACTCCACCAGAACTGAACCAGGGATATATTGATGTTGATTTTTTAATCACCAGTGAGGACACCTCTCCACTGGTGCCAAAACTCCACCACTTAACAGCAATTTAATTTTTCACAATAAACATTGCAGAGCACAGCTATATTTAATACAGAGTGTAGATTAATATGTCTAGCCTGTGAAAAGAAATGTGGATATTTAAGATTGTGGATATTTAGCCAGTATGCGACGTCACGCGGCTCCCCGCTCCTAACTTCTGATAAACCTGAGATGCTGGACATCGGCTCTGCTCGACAAAGATACCAGTTTGATCAAGTCACAGAAACTCTCGACAGCTGTGTGATCTCTTTAAGTTTGATGCTACTAATGACCTATGAAAATCTAAATGGGCATGCCCCTTCATAACTGTCAGCAGGGCCAGATGAGCTATGTAAGCACAAGACGAAATAAAATAATAAAGACTACTTAGGGCCCCTCTACAAGACAGGGGTTTTAACATTATGTGGTGCTGCAGGTATACCTAGTACCGTCCATATCCATTAATATTGTGCTGTTTTTTTCATTTAAGTATTACCAAACAAATTAGCGATTAATCAAGTCACCATAAACACCACACAACAAACATGGAGCCATCAGGGCCCCTGAGGGCCCGGGGCGCCACAGGGTAAGTAGTCCAGCCACTTGTACCTAGAAAATATCAAAAATCCAATGAGCAGACTTGACATTAAATGTGTTGCACAGTCATGCTCTCCTGATTTTATTGACCCAATAGTCTTTCCTCTGTATCTATATAATTATATATTATTTAATAAAGCTTTATTATAGAAGAATTTCCACTATGTGTTGTTCAAATAGTGTTCTGGCTGCTCGTGTGGTTTTGGACTTGAAGCCTTGTGAGCCAAGGGGTTAACAAAGGGAAACCCACTGCTGCTTGGCCTTGGTTCGCCTTCATGCATGAGGCGCTGGAACACTCCTCAGCTTCCTGCACTCTCATCGCCTTCATCTCAGAGGAATAATCAGGGCCACACAGCAGTGAGAGAACAAGGAGGGGAGACAAGAACACCTACAAGTCCAAATCTGAAAAGACGGAGGTGGTCAAATAATCAGCTGCTTCAGAACAGACAACTGTAGAAAAAAAAGATTGTTTCCCTCTTTGAAAACTTATCGGTTTGTCACGTCACAATCTCAATATAATGGGATGTTGAGTAAACACAAGGACATTTGGAAAATCTAGCAGTGAGAAACCACTGAAGTGAAAATATTTGCAAGGACAGTTTAACCGAAATCTTGATATCAGACAGTTATAATTGAAGGGACAGTGAACCTTGCTACCTTTTGGACAGGCTGAAGGCTGACTGACTCACACATAAAGACAGTTCCAGTGATAAAGACGTGAAGAGATAAAAGCCTGTACAACAGTCTCTAGATCTCCAGAAGAGATCACAACAGCCTTTGTGGAAAAAGCTCCCACTAACGACTAGCAACCAATCAAATATAACACAAGATTTCTTTTATGTCACACTGCAACTAAGCTGGATAAGTTTTGGGTTTTTTTTTCTTCCGTCCAACATTTGACATCCTGGAGACATTTTTAAAGAGACTTGGAGATTCTTCGCCGATAAACAGACGCCATTGGGAACACCACAAGAGAGAGGAGCAGAGGAGGACAAAACGTTATTTTGCAATTAACAGACAAACTTCTTTAAAGATGTCAGTATGAATTGTTGATGGGGCAAGTGTGAAATCTTCCATCAGACATTAGGAGGGGACCAATTAGGTTGGGGGGGTAGGTAAAACCCTAAAACAACATGCACTCATTAATGTCTAATGTTGCTGATCTGGGAAAGTACTATCTCCTATCTGTATCCTAATGTGCACACACATTTTTACAACAATGCGACTAGACGAGACGGAGTGTCGTTTCCATAGCAACGACTCTCTGTACTTCAGTTCTAACTGCCGACTTTTTGTAGCTGAATATAATTTGTAACATCTTAAAATCTGAATGAGGATAGTGATAGTGAGTTACATGCTACAGTTGCATTTCTAGTATTGATGAAACGGCGAAAACATAAAAAACAAACATGAAGGTCGAGATGACTGGCTGACTATGCTACGAGCTGATTGGCTGTTGAAACAGGTACCTAACGTTCTAAGGCTACATCTACACTACTACATTTTGTTTTAAAACATTTACACCTCACGTCCACACTACTCCAGCGTTTTATAACCCCTAAAACGGAGAGCTTTTAAAACACTGCTGGCCCCGTTTTAGTTTGAAAACTCGGGGGTTGCGTTTTAGTGAGAAAACGATGACGCAGATCCCCACATTCACTTTCTGATTGTGGCTAATCTGCCACAACGTCTCCTTCCCTGATTTGTCACGCCCGTATCACATGACCCCTTTGTAAATTAATGGGAATTAAGGCTTCTTGTTTGTCACTCGTAGCTTGTTTATTTACTCCACCCATACACTGCACTGCCACAACTCCCGCGTTACCACATTGACACTAGTATATGCGCAAGTGCATTAACTGCTACCATATATGACATCTCCCCCTCTTTTGTGTTATGTCAATAACATGAAAGAAACACATTAAACTGAACATGGCTATTTTAGACAGCACATACCACAGTCCAAGTTTAACTCAATAGTTAACTCAATTAACTCACAGTCCAACATATACTAGTCTCTTACCACTCAACCAAGGCACTGTAGTATTATAGTTACAAACGTGCAACCACAAATCAACATCTCGGCATGGTGCTCTCGCTTGAGATCACTGCTGGCAAGGTCCACAACATTTCATGGTTCAACTTGGAGAGTACGTCTATTGGTCGCAGAATGGGTAAGGGCTTGGCTCCATGACGGCGGTTGAAGTATCAAGCCTGATTAGCACTTTCCCTACTGTCCTTCCTTTTCACAGCTGACCTGCTGGGCCACTTTGGTAGGAGATTTTTCTCCAAAGTGGGAAGTGTGGTTCGTATTTTTCTCCCCATCAACAGCTCGTCTGGGCTGAAGCCTGTGGTGGAGCAAGGAGTGGAGCTATAGCTCATTAGAGCCATCACAGGGTCCTCTTGCTTGAGAATTTCCTTTGCCGTCTGTACGGCTCTCTCTGCATGTCCATTGCCTTGTGGATGATGAGGGCTGAATGTGCAGTGCTTGAAGTCGAGCTGCCTCGCGAGTTCCTTAAACTCTGCACTTCCAAACTGTGGTCCATTATCGCTTACCACCTCATCTGGAATGCCAAACCTGGCAAAGACTGTCTTCAGCTTTTGGATGACTTGTGCACTCATTGTTAAGGGAAGGTGCAGTATCTCTAAAAACCTGGAGTAATAGTCTGATATTACCAGGTAGTTGTTGTGTTTGTACTCACACATCCATTGCTATCCTCTTCCAGGGTCGCTCAGGAAGCGGTGTGGAAATGAGGTTCCTTTTGTTGTGTTCTTTTCAGTTCACAGCACACCTGACATGACATCACAAGCTTGTTTATCTCTGTAGAGAGTCTGGGCCACCACACAGATGAACACGCTCTCTCCCTACATTTAGCTAGGCCCTGATGCCCTTCATGGATTTTCAGCAGGATCTCATCTTTCAATAGCCTCGGTACCACGATCCTGCTTCCCCTGAGGACAAGGCCATTACGTTCCGATAGCTCTGATTTCACTTGGACGTACTGTCTCACATCCATGGGCACTTTGCTTATGTGTTCAGGCCATCCTGACTTTTTGAGCTTCATGACAGACAGCAGTTCAGCGTCAGCTGCTGTCACCATTCTGATTTCATCCATCTTGTTTGTAGACGCAGGGATCCCCTCCACTACACTAGTCACATAACATGCTACCTCACTGTGTGTGTCTGTCTCAGTGCATGTGCTGGTCAGTGGACTGCGTGACAGCGTGTCTGCAATGATCAGAGTTTTCCTTGGAGCGTACTCTGCTACTGGGTTAAATCTCATGAGCCTCATGAGGAGATGCTGACATCGTAGAGGTACATTGTCCAGGCTTAAACCGCTCCAGTCCATTGAGGTATCTGTCAAACTTCTCACATGCCCACACACCAGGAACCGTAGCTGACTCTGCCTGGTGGAGCACGATTTAGCTTCAGACCTGCTGTCTCTATGTGCTGCAATACCTTCTCAAGGCAACTGTCATGCTCTTTCTCTGTGGCCCCATAGACAAAAATGTCATCCATGAAGACCTCAATGCCCTCCAGCCCCTGCAGCGTCTCCAACATCTTCCTCTGGAAGATCTCTGGCGCGCTTGTTATTCCAAACGGTAGATGCTTGAAGTTGAATCTGCCAAACGGCATGATGAAGGTAGTGAGCTTACAGCTGTCTGGATGTAGCAGTATCTGTAAGAACCCATTGGCGACGTCTAGTGAAGAAAAGACTGTGGCCCCACTTAGCTTTGCTGTAATCTCATCAGTAGTAGGCAGGACATACTGTTCTCTTTTCACAGCCTAGTTCAGCCTCTTAAGATCTACACAGATGCAGGCTTTACCTGTACTCTTCTTCAACACTGGCACCATAGGTGCACACCAGTCGGTTGGTTGTGTCATTTTCTCGATGATGCCATTTCTCTCCATCCTCTGGAGCTCCTCCTTTACCTTTTGTAGCATAGAGAGAGGTACATGTTGTGCTGTGTGTACAGCATATGGCTGAGCCTTGTCTTTGAGCTGTATTCTTACTGGTTCAGTCTTTAAAGTCCCATGCTTGCCACATGCCTATAAATGTCCTCTGTTGCACACGGTTTCATCCACTCTCTTCACCAGATTCATTTTCACAGACAACGATCTGCTGAGTAGGTTGTTAATGGTGCGTCCTCTGATGACATATGCTGTGAGTGGGTAAGTCTTTGTTTTGTAGGTCACAGTGCTCTGGATCTGTCCTATGCATTACATGTCATGATCCCAAGGACTCTGGTGTGGACTTGTGTTTTTGGTCTTGTTTCCTGTTTTATTTTGAAATTACTGTTCTTGTTTCCTTGTGTGCCTTTTATTTCCTGTCTTTGTTTTCCCTCCAGTTTTGATTGTTTTCACCTGTCTAGCGTCAAGTCCTTAGTCAGCTGCAACTTTCGTGAGACATCTTTGTCGAGTATTCCCACGACGACCCTGTCGCGGATATTCTCATCTCTGTTCATGTCAAAATCACTATGCTCCAACAGTTCATACAAAGCTCTGATAAAAGTCTCAGCTTTCTCTCCCACTCTTTGCACGCGCAGATGGAAACATGCACGTTCATGTATTACATTCCTTCTCGACACAAAGTACTCGTCGAATTTACTAAGCACTAAGTCATGTCTATGTCCATCTTCGGCAAATGTGAATGAGCGGTAGACGTTCTCTGACTCGCTCCCCATAGCGTATATCAGGCTGCTCACCTGCACGGTGCCATCTTCTTTATCTAGCTTGGTGGCGGTTCTGAATCTCACACAACGCTGCTTCCATTCTAGCCACTCTCCTGGCTTATCAAAAGAGAAGTTCGTCGGGGGGTTGAACTTTGCCATGACTTTGTACATTGTTCACTTCTGACACCATGTAAATGAACAGGAATGAAGGCTTCTTGTTTGTCACTCATAGCTCATTTATTTACTCCACCCATACACTGCACTGCCACAACTCCCGCGTTAATCTCCAACTCTCGCATTACCACATTGACACTGGTATATACGCAAGTGCATTAACTGCTACCATATGACACCCATCCCAGACGAAAACGAACAACATCAGCCTTGACTACCAGCGGTTAATTCAACATTAATAATGAATTACAACACTTCCTTTCAGTAACAGTTCCACCTGGTCGTCGGTCCAAGCAGAGAAATCTCTGCTCTTACTTTCCTCCATTGCTGTTCTTCGTTCGTAGTATTTTCTACAACTAAGCAACCAACCGCAGAGTAGAAAATCTGCTTCCTGTTTACACCGGCACGTGCATGCCCAGTGCACGTGAATGGTCACGTGATATGCGTTCCAGGCATCTAGTATGGATGGAGATAATTTCTGAAACTGTGATAAAATGCTCGTGTGTACGGAGATCATTTTTAAATGCCGTTTTAAAACAAAAACGTAGTAATGTAGATGGAGCCTAAAACCAGCCACAAGGTGAGTCGCAGGCGATGCCATCAGCCAGCTTGAGTCGAGCTGAGAAGGGCCAGATCACACCGCTGCAACTTTCTGCTACGTTCTAAAACAGTTTCGTCTTGTTGCGAATCTTTGGTCTGAACTGGCCTTTACACACAAACTGGAAGCTTTGCCACGGTTCTACATTCTCTGCTTCAGATAGTCAGATTACACCTGTCCTGGTCGTTCATAACAGACACATTGAAACCAGTAGTATATGTACACCTGTACACTTTGGGAGCTTACTCACTCACACATGACAGTTTTCCTTCGGTCCATGTGGGCAGAATCTGCTGCTTCAGTTCACTATGTGAGGACAGATAACCAGCATCTACTACCACCTCCCAGGTCAGGGGCTGGATCCGCTAAAGGATGAACAAAGGTGGACTTGAAGACCAGCTCAGGCTTGGCATCCTCACCTATCGAGAGGTTCTGCTCTGACAAATTCACTGATGAAGTCAGTCAGTCACTCAAGACTGTAAAACCAGACAGACCAATCTGTGCACTGCCTGGATTGATTACAAGAAAGCCCACGACTCAATGCCACACACATGGATACTGGAATGCTTGGAAATGTACAACATCAACAGGACAATAAGAACCTTTATCAAGAACTCAATGGGGCTGTGGAAGACAACTCTGGAGGCCAACTCAAAGCCAATTGCAAAAGCTGTATGCCAGGAGTGAGCAAGACATCGACTCACTAATCCACACCACCAGGATCTACAGCGACGACATTGGAATGTCATTCGGACTAGACAAGTGTGGCTGGATGGTCTCCAAGAGAGGGAAGGTAGTCAGAACTGAAGGGATCAGACTACCAGAAGGCAACATAGCAGATGTGGAGGACAGCTACAAGTACCTTGGGATCCCACAAGCAAATGGCAACCATGAAGAGGCCGCAAGAAGGTCAGCCACAGCCAAATACCTCCACAGAGTAAGGCAAGTCCTGAAGAGTCAGCTGAATGGGAAGAACAAGGTCCGAGCTATCAACACCTACGCCCTGCCCGTCATCAGATACCCCGCTGGCATAATAAGCTGGCCAAAAGAGAAGATTGATGCCACTGATATAAAGACCAGGAAGCTCCTCACAATGCATGGAGGATTTCACCTCAAGTCCAGCACCCTGAGACTGTACACTAAGCGGAAGGAAGGAGGCCGAGGACTAGTGAGCATCAGAACCACCATCCAGGATGAAAGTGGCTGATATCGAGAAATCCTACCAGTGGCTGGAAAAGGCTGGACTGAAAGACAGCACAGAGGCACTAATCATGGCAGCACAGGAACAGGCTCTGAGCACAAGATCGATAGAGTCCGGGATCTACCACACCAGGCAGGACGCCAGGTGCAGACTGTGCAAAGATGCCCCTGAGACAATCCAGCACATAACAGCGGGGTGTAAGATGCAAGCAGGCAGGGCGTACATGGAACGCCATAACCAAGTAGCTGGCATAGTGTACAGGAACATCTGTGCCGAGTATGGGATGGAAGTCCCACGGTC